>KV751358.1:1102215-1112974 GCA_001698575.1 Mola mola
GGAGCGGCAGCTGTGGACAATGACAGAATCTGTGTCCAAGGGCCCCTCAGGCCAAACACCAGCTCTCCTCCACCCTGAACTGATCCCTCGCCTCTAGACCCGTGGAGGAGGGCGTGAAGGAGGGAAAAAGAGACAGAAATAGACCAGGCACACTCAATGGACTTTCTACCCAGACCTGCTGTACTTAGGACTTGGGCTGACATTGATGTAATGCATCACATCAATGTGTCTAATGTCGTATTCATAGAAATGTGATTGGTTTACCTCAGGCGTGGCTGGTTCTCCTTACAGCACAGCAGCTTGGATAATGTCAGGTATTAATCTTTCATAGGCTCCATCAAATTAAGCACTTTGATTCACTTATTATTAATTTATACTGATTGCTGCAATGTTGCCGTACACGCTGGCGAAGGCAGTCACTAAAGGACATCCCTCGCTGGGACTGCCATTTGGGCACACGGTGATTTCTAAGTACGTTGGAATAAACATTTCTTGAAGTTTTCACTTCTGATACATCACATGACCCTCTGTTGGCTTGTAATCCAATCAGATACTCCTTCAGTGCATTCTCCCTAGAGTTAAGACTAAGTATTATATTTATGGCTCATTAATTCCTTATTCCGTCTAATGAAGGTTTGGTAAAATGGTAATGAAGTCCGATTGCCAGTTTACGACCCAAAGGTTGCAAATACTTTTTATCGACACAATCGACACCAAATTTTTGTGACCTCTAATGTAAGTTTAGGCAACTTTTTAATGATTCCAAGTTAACTCAACTTGTCTTTTCAAGTTCAGCTGGGACCCGTGGTCTCACACAAGGCCATCCGTAATGTGCCCCAGCACATTTGAGCCACAGTGGCTGGACTGTTGAACTAGTGTGAGTACTCTGTACTGTGCTCAAGCACGGTGCTCTTCCTTGGCCATGGCATGGCTGGAAGAGCTGTGCTTCGATTCAGTACGGTTGCTCACACATGAGCACAACCACAAGCACGGCAACGTTACGTGGACATGACGTGTATTTGATGCGATCGTTCATCTCAGCAATCTTTGCCTTGCATAATCGATAAATCCAGATATTTGAATATAAAATAGCCGTATCTTAACAAAACGATTCCAAATAAGCCACAAAGTCAGCAAAATTGCAGTCATGTTCTCTGTGTTATTCTCCATTGTGCTGGTTCCCTGTGTACACTTTCTGTAAACAAGGATGCTTCAAGATGCTCAGGCATGCTCGGGCTTGGCGCAGTCTGAGTGCAGGCCGGCCCAGCAGAACTGGGGAGCAACTAGGCCAAGTTAGAGCTAAAGCAACTAGCACAGTGTCTGTTTGGGACACAGGCCTGTTGAAGTCCTTAAAAGATGCAATCCCATCTTCAACCACAATGTGGGTTGCAAAGGCAGAGGAGGGCTGTGTGTTTTAGCTCAGAAGGGCACATGCAGAAGCATCCAAAATAAACGTAACAACATTTTTATTAATATCAAACACCTCGCACATCCAAACGGCCGCAAAACATAGAATGCCCATCCTCGGGTCATGTGCAACACGCCACTAATACACGTTTTTTTGTCCTCCGCAATGCATTAAACTAATAACCTCATCTAAAAATGGACAATGGGGGCTTTGACGGTGGCTGTTGCTTTCTGTTGCCCAATGTAGGTGGCACACACTTGCCTTATTAGCCAGGTCAAACATAATCAGTGATAGACACGGCAGGGCTGCCTAATTATGGCTGGCAGCTGGCAGCGGGGGCCTTCCTTTAGGGGCTGCGTTATGCCCATGCATGAATCCCCCAACACCCCACCCCAGCCCAATCCCTACGCATCCAACACCACCACCACCCACCCACACTGCCCCAAATGAAGAATAAATCTAACCTCCCCTTTTGTTGAGAGTGAAGCATGTGGCAGCCCCTTCATTTAAAATGAGAATAAAAATGTGGACAGAATTCAGGATTAATAGAGGGGAATGGGGCATTAAATTAGAGTAATTGTGAGGCAACAGCCGTGAATGCACGTGTGTGCCTGTGTGTGTGTGCATGTGCATAAAGGTAATAAAAAAATATCCCTCCAACAAGAGTAAATCATATTCTCAGAACAAACCAACAAAGCAGCTGAGCTATTAAAGGGCCCCAGATTTTTCAATTTCATAGCACAGGACGCCAGTCAGCCTGTTTGCTGCACTTTGGGCGACACGACAGATGTATTCGCACGGCAGATCCTCCCAAACTAGGCAGAGCGCCTCCTGAAAAGGCACCTAAGCTCCCTGTCGCAAACAGCTTGTAAATCTGCACTGAAATGAAAGCGAGCAAGAGACCGACTCCAGCCTGCTCGCCGGCCCGCCTGCCTGCTGCGCCACTGAAGAAATATGGCTTCATGAAGTTTGTAACCAAAGCAAGGGGGGAGAAGGGGCAGTCACAGGCTGATGTACTGTGTGGAAATGTTGTTTGTGAGCCAAAATGTTGCTCCGATCAAAAACAACAAAAAAGAAAAAAAAAATCTGTGCTTGTGCATGCAGCGAAAAACAACTGTGTGTGAGAGACAGAAAGAGAGACGCTGCTTGACGCCGCAAGCGGTTATGCACTCTGATCTCCCAAGGCTGTCTGTCTGCACACAAACACACACACACACATGCAGACCGCCTGATTCAGACTCCTCTCGTATATTGATCCATTTCATTCGGCCTCAATGAGATGCAGACAGCATCCCAGTGCCCCGGCCGCTCATAATCATGATATAACACTCAGTTGTATTGAAAGCAGCCATAGGAAGGCATAAATCCGATAATGCAACAGCCGAGATAATGAACAATATCGGATAACATATTGATGTTGTCAGGCACAACCTGTAATGAACCATTAATGTGATGTTAGGTTTGAATTTGTAAAACCACGCAGGATCAGGCACACTGCTGTACACATACAGCAATTTGGTAGGGGAGTATCTTAAAGCCAGACCTTGGACATTCTAAGTATTCACAGTATATGTGCTTGCACTGGGCTTGTGAACTTAAATCCATGTTCCTCTCCTCTTCTGCTTCCTCCCCACACCCCTTGGCCCTCACATCACGCCGTAGTCATGGCAACAATACTGATCGATCCAGTGCCACCTAATACCAAATGTTTCTCTTCAAACACAAAAACTTAATCAGGCAAGTTGCCGCTGACTCGCTGGCGAGGTGGCGGCTCCGGCACAGGAGGATGATGGGAGCAGAGTTGGCCTTGTTGTCTTAGGTTGGTTTTTTTTCCTTTTTTTGGTGCGTGTCAGGGGTGGTATGTATCACGATACACAAGATATATCATGATTTGATAATTCTCCCCAAAAGTTCTTCCTTAATGCTAAGACAATTAAATATGACATTTTTGACCACACTGGTTGTATTACATTATTATATTATTATATAGGAGGGATGACTACTAGTGACAATGAGATTTTTAATGAATAATTGTCAGTAATATGGATGTAATGACTGAATCTTGTGACAGAAAATATTAGAACAGATAAAACACAAAAATTCTATTATTTTACTGCAATGTAGCCTTTAAAACCAACACTTATGTTTATCTCAGATGACATATTCTAATATCACAATAACAACATTGCACATATTTATTTGGAATTTTAAAATTTCAACATTGCTATGGCCCTGAAAACTCAGCAATAGCAACCGTGGAAGCACAGAAAAGCAAACACATTAGTTTTTATCTATTTTGCAGCATGTGTTTGTATTTGTGTTTCCTCGCTACATGTAAATTGGTTCAGATGTTGTCTCAAATGTTGTTTGTCTGCATCCACATTTTTTCAAGTTGCAGATCTTCCAGAGCCACCGTGAAACAAAGAAAATAAAATGTAATACTGACTTTAGTGTCTGCCCAGCAGCTGGAGGGGGTCTATGGGTTTGTGTGAGGAGGGATGTGTCACATTTACTTTATGTCAGCAGCCATGGATAGCTGGTCAGGGTTCAGGGTTCACACTGTGATATTTCACCACATCTCTGCTCCCCCTAAACTCACTGCCAGTGTTCGTATCCAGAAGCTATGTGGTCTTTCTGTCTGTCTGCATCTTTCTGAGTCTTCTAGGGGAAGGCGGGCAGGAGAACCTTCCAAAACAAAAGTGGACTCAAACGACACGACACGGAAAACGAAGGGGAGAGAAAGGAGAAGTGAAGAGAAAGCTTATTACCAGCAAACAGATGGCCCCCCAATTCACGGTGGCCCCGCAGGGACCTGGAGGGACACTTCTTTGCACCTCCGGGTTACCAGCGCTGCGGCGAGGGGTGGGGCACTTAAACACGGCTCCGCGTGTGCGCACTTTGGTTTGTTAACTTGTAAACAAAAAGCAAATTTGCGACATCTTTGGCGAGGTGCCACTCTCTGCTCGACTTCAAAATTTTCCCAGGAGGTCCTGACTGTCTCATTCAGGCGGTTTGTTACAGCTGAAAATAAGTCTCGAACCGCCAACGATGACACGTCGTCACCACTGCGGATGCTGTGAAAACAGCGGAACACTCCTTTTTGAAAAAACAACACACACACATATTTAGCAACACCTTTTTATCTCATCAAACCCATCACTCTACATCATTGCTGGACGAGCTAATGTCACAACATCCGTAAAATGAGATCTCGCACGCGCTCAAACATTCGCACACTATCAGCGTTCACGTGCATATGCAACCGTGTGCATGGTCACACATACACGCGCACACACGCGCAGATGACAGGCAGTGAGTGGAAATGAAGGATTTGGAGTTCTATCCCGTTACATTATGCAGCAGATGGTGTTCAGGCCAAGCCCGGCCAGGCCTCTCCCAGGAGAGAAAGAGTGGGAGAAAGATGGGGAAGAAAGATGGGGGAGGTATGGAAAGAAGGGTGAGGGACAAAGCTGTTGTCGTTTTTTTTTTTTTGTTTTTTTTTCTCGCTTTTTGTTTAACTTGCACGAATGTTTGTTTCCTATTTTTTGATGGATCCCTCTAGAGACGCCAGCGGGACCGAGTCCTCATCCTCTTCTCTCCTCTCCTTCCCTCTCCTCTCCTTGTCCTCCCCTCTTCACCCCCCCATCCTGCACAGCTGAGGCTACACCTGAGCCCAGCCACGGAGGCCCCGACCCCAGCTGACCCACCACCGAGAGTAAAGAAGCAGAGGACAGAGGTGGGAAAAGGTGAGAGTGGAGGGAAAGAAAAAGCTGCGGGGAAAGGACTAAAGGCGTGCATGAGAGATAATACACTTTTATACTTTTACTTTCATTTCACCAGATTATGTGTATTAAAGAAGTTCTTTTTCAGTAAATAGCATGAAGAATATTTACACACACACACTACAGTAAACTTGATCAAATGCCACAATCAATACGCACACACACTGATAGACACACATGCAACGCGGCCTGTGAAGTCCCCCTAGATCTTTGCCCCCGGCACTTTTTGTTTAGTGTTTTCCGAATTAATTGAGCCAACGCTCAAGTGTGGGGCCAGATGTCACTGCGACCTGTGGGGATTATTAGAAATCTGTTTCCCTCATTGTTTGTGCGGACCCCTTGACACCACGACGCGCTTGCTCTCATCCCCCTGAAGTTTCCGGGAGAAATCGAGCCACCAGACCAGATTGCTAATGTACCAAATAACAGTCTCCGGCTCCAAGAATGGACACAGGGCCTGGACGTGGACATGTGGGACATTTTGGGACTTTTCTGTCCCGTCTCCAATGACCATGGTCTATGCCCAATGACCATCAGGGGCCGATATCCTCCTGGTTTGGCCCTGAACAGCGTCATGGTCCTTGGCAGAGCTCTGGGCCTAATGAACTCATCAGCCAGCTGGAGGCCCTGGATGTAGGGATGTTGGGGGGGGCAAAGAAGGGGGAGGGTGCAAGGTATGAAGCTGAGGAGAGCTCACCAACTTGGTAAATTAAGTGGGTGCAACTTCAGAGGAGGGCTGTGACCCTGGACAGGAGGTTCTGCATGGAAGCTGGGAATAAATCCATTTGTTATCATGGAGTTCCGATGAGCAGGTGACAAAGGAAGGAGTTTGAGTTTAAGTTCACTGAAATCTAATGTCATCTTAGCACCACGCCTTCAAACTGAAGAGTTGGTATTGTCACCAGAAGGGATCAGCAGCTTTTAACACCTCGCTGGTGACTGAAAACCCATCTGTATTAAACTGCACATTCATTAAAAGCACATTTAGAGATTGTAGAAACTCAGAGATGTGTATTGAAGTGCATTGGACTGTGATGTGAATCAGAAAATAGATCCATAACTTGCACCTCTACGGAATGTATGATTGTGAGATACGCTCTCTGGCTGACATTATTTCCTACTTTAAGGTCCAATTTGTTAGATTCAGCCGTTAATTAATTTAAAATATTAAAAAAAACTAACCTAACCCACTTAATATGAAAAGTAACCATTGTGTTGCTTTGCACAAAATGTCGAAACAGCCAAAAAAAATTTGCATTATAATCAACTAGCTCTTGCCCATCTTTTCTTGTCATAACATCTTTGCCTAGAGAGGCAATTATGAGTCACTGCTGCCTCAAGCATGTAAGAAGAGCTGCAAAGAAGGCTTTTTAGTCACCTAGAAGTTACAGCCAACAATTATCACAGAGACTGAAACTAAATTACCTTAATCACATCCCAAAAATCCATTACAGGAAAGAGACCACATTTGTGTTCATGGATGAAGAGCGACACATGAAGAAGTAAAACAAGAGTAAATACTGGCATGGCTTCCCAACGCTGGAGACTGCTCTTGGTGGGTAACAACATGTAGTTTGATGCTGAACTGGCAACTTTTGTTTTAGACTGGTAAGTAGCATCTCAATTTGGCTATTTTTCGAAAAGCATCTAGCGTGCAATGAGAAAAAACTAACATTCATTCATCATTCGATAAGGTGTGATGTTTTGATGTGGATGTTTTTCTTGCTAACACTGCTTCAAGCAACCGGAACAAACGTAAACCACAGCCACTAATTAAAACATTGCAGTGTTGTTTTCACCAGTTGACAGATTTGGAGCATCGTGGTCACATGTTGTGTATTCTTGCATTGCAATTACTTGGATGCTGTCGATAGTGTTAGGAAGGGTTGAAATACTGCCCCCTACTGTTTAAGACCATGTGGCTGGTAATTAGAAGTTATACCTTTAAGTGTCAGAGTCCAAGCAGCTTGTTTGCACGGAATGCAAGTTTCTACATCTTAATGAGAGACTAAAGGATGTGATGTTGTGTGAATTGCAGAATCCAGCTGGGTCGTTTGTCGACTAATAATGCTTCGTATTGCTCTCTGAAGTCATGACACTTTTTTCAGCATCTTCAACAAGACACCATCATCCTGATGGCTGCACAATCAACGCACTCGTCATCCTGCCTCACATGTCTCACCACTCACAGTCCCGAGTGTTTTCATTCCGCTCCCAGCGTGTGTCTTCGTGTGCGCACGTCCGCGGGAGAGAAAGTGAGCACCTTTGTGTGTCCATATGTGTCTGGGTGGCAGAGAATGCGCTGGGCGCCCTGCTGGGAGCACAGATGGTGCCGAGGCCTGCCACGGCAGCGTTGATGATGGCCACATTCTCACATGGGACCCGCAGCTTTCTGGATCCCACACCTCCTGTTCAGGCCTGAACCGAATCCTTCCTCCTCCACAATCACACACACACGCACTCAAGGCCGAGGTCCAGACCACTGCCTGGTTCGCTACCCTGGAAGACACAACAGAGGATAACACATGGACAAGTTGGCGTTCACACACTGCCCAGGGTGTTCCGCCGTGCCGGAGTGTGTGGTCCGCTGATGTAGGAGCAGCCAATGCGAGAGCTGCATGTCTGTCAGATTTAGAGCCCAGATGCTTCTACCGTCTCCCGGCTTCGTCTTCATTTTCTTCCACACTTGCTCCTCTCTCCTCTTCCTTGCCTCTAATTTCGCCTTTCTCTCCCGGATGCCCCCCGTGGCTCGCCGTCCACCCGAGAGCAGCCTCATACATCTCCTGACAAAGTGACTAATCCTTCCCATTTCACAGCTCCATCCCACTGCTCCCCGAGATGTTCGAAGGCGCGTGAGTGTGTGATAGGTGACAGCGTGTCACGTGAGTTCAAGGTGTTTTTTTGACTGCAACAGGCGGCTCAGGTCTGCCAAGCTCCGACTGATTAGAGAGCAACAATCTCATCAGAGTGACATCGCTGTCAACGATGACGGCTTGTATAAATGACGTCCGACTGCACAAAAAGCAAAAAAAAAAAAAAAAAAAGTTCAAATTTGCATCTTATTTCTCTGGAAACAATATGAGGCCTCAGCTGCATTGGTGATATAAGCCCTGCAAAGAATAATCATCACCATAAATCAGCAGTGCTTCCTGAATGATGATGGGAAGCAGGGTGAGAGAGCACTTCACCCAAACCTGGGCTCTTCACTTCTCTTTTTAAAGGAATATTTTACCTTGAAATTTATAAACTGAAGCCTTTTTTTTTTTTTTCCCCCAACGTGTAAAACGTTCATTTCAAAAGCTGGACCGACATGAAATCAGATAACCTTGTGGATGAAATATCTATTTAATAAAACAGCAATTGCCTTTTTTGGGCATGTTACACTGTGTGATAATGACCAGTCGTCAATCCATCAATCATAACAAATGTGTGTCGGTGTTTTGTTCTTTTCTTTTTACATATTTGTGAACCAAAGATAAATTGACATAGTTTTGACTTCCCATAACCCTAATCTCTTTTATGTCACTCTGAAATAAATGTGGAAGGAAGAAGATGCTTGTTGTGACCTTTAAGTACTCGTCTCTTCTTAAGGACATGCAGATGTTGTTGCTCTCCGGCATACATGAATAAATGAAATAATACTTAGTTTAACAGATTTTTTTTTTTTTTTTTTTGGCCACAACGTAACGTTGACATCACCTTGCATGCTGATATGCTGCAAACAGCAGCTTATTTATGAAGCAGACGTGGTAGTTTTCCTTTTAGCTCGGTTTACGGTCTCTACCGACTCCTGAGGGCGATTTTGGCCTTTTCACTGACTCTGTAGATATTATTATTGACCGAAGAACTAAAATGTTTAGTGCAGTTCTTTGAACTGAAAACTTTGTGAATTCTGACCATTTCCTCTGAAATTCTTTCAGCTTGTCTCATTACGGCAGAAGCAGTTTTGTGAAAAAGACAGAATCAATCACCCATGTCTCTTGCCTTGAAATGACTGTGTTCTTAACACTCGCACGGCCGATTCCCGCTCGTGTCACAACAAAGAGTCATTTTCTCAAGCAGAAGTGTGGCTTAATGTGAGTTCTTTTACCGTTAGCGTCATGACTAAGGCGAGCGTCATCCCTCCGAGTGAAATGGCCGTTCTCTGGTGGCTGCACCACCCTGCAGTTTCCCTGCCTGTCTCCACGGTTAGTACATCAGCTGTGGGATGTAACTGTAGCAGGCACAAACAAAACAGCCTTGGAGGGGTCCTCTGTATCTTTGGCCAAGGGCCGTGCGGGCCGAGGAGGGGGTCCGTGGCGACCCAGACCACCAAGCATCTCCACTTCTGCGTCTGTGGAGCAATTAGGGCGGTGGGCCGTGTGTGTGTGTGTCCGTGGGCTCCAGCTGTCAGGAGGCCTCGGTCTCCTGGTCCTGACATGTCTCCGATACGCCCCGCTGTGAGTCCCTCTGCGTCTCACACACACATACACACACGCTCCACGGACCCGGCCGGAGCCCAAGGCGAGCTGTCCGTCATCTCATACACACACATGTACACATTCTCTCTCTCTCTCTCTCTCTCTCTCTCCTTCTCACTCTCTCTCACACACACACACGTTGAGTTTTCACTGATATGGTCCTTCTGGCACTGTTGCAGTGCTTCCCTCCCTCACTCACCCTGTGTTTGTGTGTGTGTGGTGGCAATAAGCATGGCGGTGGCTGCGGGCCACGGCAAGTCATCCATGCTTCCCCTTATCGTTTTAATCAGCTCGTTAGGCGCAGCTAGTCCCCACACTCACTGGCCACTGCCCCTCCTCTGGAACCGTGCCCTCCTAACCTGACGCCGGGGCCACTGGGCACACGCGTGCATGATGGGAGGAGGAGGAAGAGCTTCCTCTAAAAAACCTCCCTCTGTCGATGCACCAGATATATATAAATATAGGCAAAACTCCCAGTTATACCATTACAAGCCCTCCCACGACCGGTGAAGCTTTGTGCACGTGTGACAGGTGCAACAGAGAGCAGCGTCCGTTGATCACATGATATAACAGGTTTCATTTAAATCTAAGATAAATCAAAGGGGTACGAGGGAACAATAATCACATAAATATGTGTTTCTGCATTTTTATTCATCTTTCCCCTCCTTTAATGGTTATGAATGTGGGGGCATATAATGATACTGGGTGTGTGTGTGAAACTTAGTATTTCAAACTATTTTTACCTTTTACCTGGGTAAACAATTGCAAATAATTTCCTGCGGAAGGCTAAATGATAGACTAAATATCAGAAGGAAACACGAAAGCAAGCGTGAGAAAGTCCATATTAAAGTCTTGGAAAGCACAGACAGGCGTTTCATGAAGATAAAAAGTTCACTCGCAACATTTTTAATGTAAATTTTATGATCTTTTCCCCCCTTTTTTTTTTTTTTTTTTAATCATTCTGCTTCTTCTCAACGCTTTGCAAGCTGACCAGATCATTATTTTTAAAAAAAGAAGAAAAACACTGTTTTCCAAAAGCTGAAATGGTGCAACTCTCACTAAACTCCCCCGAAGGAAAAAAAACTCTTTTTTCTTATCTGATTTTATGT
>KV751358.1:1123028-1135581 GCA_001698575.1 Mola mola
ATAAACTTATCGAGGTTAAAGGTGCCCTAGTGGAGGAATTAGAAGACACAGAGATGTAGATTGCTGACATGAGCAGTGAAAAGCATCCTTTAAAACTGTCAATTTCACAGGCTTTTTTGGTATGATTTCAATGATTCACACCATTTCATGCCGTCAGCCAGTCAGGGTCCAACATCTGGCCTGTTCTGGCTGGGAGAACGAGGTTTTTACATCTATTCAAGAACCTCATTTTGATAGAATTTCTCACCGTTTCTGGATTATGAACCAGTAAGGCAAAGTTATAAACAGATATATTATTAATTATTAAATTTATAAAGGATTCGTTCATGATGCTCATCTAACGAGCTGATGGCAAAGTGCTATAAATCTTTTTAATCATACCCTTTGCATGGCAGTGAATATGCATGTTTCTCAAAATGTTAGACTATTCCATTACAAAAAAACATGTTTCATGCCCCGTTTTGAGAAAATAATTCAAAAAAACACTTGAACACACGTTGACCTGATGAGAATGACCCTAAATTAAAGAAACCCTCTTTGGGAAAAGTTTGATTGAGGCGTGGATTGACTTTTACTTTGAGACTCTTCCTCTCTCATTACATCGAGGTATGAAATTCATACATCTATACCGCAGCCTACCACCAGGGGGAGCAATCGAGATACTTTGGATAGCTCTCATGTTAACCGTCTTAATTGTACAGTCAATAGCTCATATGTCACGACCGGTTTATACAAAGACTGATTTTCTTTCCCCATCTGTTGTTTATGAATTAAGTAAACGAATAAAAATGAGACAAATCTGTTATGCATAAAAGTTTTCATTCCTGCGGTCCTGTTCTGTTCATCACAATGATCTTTTCCAAACAGTCATTGAACCTCGCCTAAATAAATGACTCTTCCTCAACAAGCACTGGATGGACTAATCAAAGAATAATGTTGTGTCCAAGGTTATGGCAGTTTAGACGCAGGATAAGATTGAATCTAAAGTACTAAACTTTTCTCTAAGGACTGGAAGGTTATCTCCTTCGGAGAGGCTTTGTAGAGGCCTCGTTGGCTTCATTGTGTGACTGTCACTGATTGTGTCCAGGCCTGGTAGCTATCACACTACCGTTCAGTAGCTCTGTGTGAGTGAGCCGCTGTATCACTGACAGCTGTTTACATTATTCAGCTTCATGAGCTGTGACAAAAAGGAACTTGTGGGGAAAAAAAAAAAAAACGGGCGTCCGGTGCTTTTTTTTTAATCTTATCTCAACCTAAAAAAAGAACCCTCTTGTAAACCATTTGGCAAACAGAGAGAAAAGACGATCCCAACTTGCCTCCATGTCACCATTTTTATTGATCACTGTCCATTTTCGCCCATGCGTGATATATGTGACGTTCACATAATGCAAATGTAAGACTTGCTGAGGCAACAGCTAATGCGTGGGAACCTGCCATCCTCCCTCCATCTGCTCATCTGGAGCGACGGCACTGATCTCATGAATGGCTGGTAATGATAATGGTTATGATCTCTGGGAGGTAATTTCTCATCATCACAGATATTTCCAGGGACGGACCGAAACCTTACAAACGTCCTTGTGCTGCTCCTTTGGAATGGCTCGATTTACAATATTTGAAAATTGAATACCAATATTCCTGTGGTTCGGGCAGTTTCTTTTAAAGAAATGATTTTTCAAGCCCATTTAGTATGCAATTGTATTGGTAAAAACACTTTTTAAGAAGAAAATGACAAGAATAGTAGTAAATCTGCTATTTGTATTTTAAATCGGACGAGCCTAAAAAATTCTGGAACCTAAACAAGATGCCATTTACCTTGATGATATATGATATATTAACACTGTTTAACGTCACAATGCTTTGCTAAAAAAAAATGTTAAACAAGTGTTGTGCAATGGAAGGAAGCAAAGTTAGGAATTTTCAACAAAGTACTTTAATTTTTTTTTTTGTTAAACAAAACAACATACAGACCCAAATAATTGTTCAGAGCAACTAATATTTCTTAAAGGACAAGTGTGCAGGATTTTCTAATATTTCGAGATTTTTGTTCTGTTTTTGTTTTTAGTTGTGGTCCATCATTTTTAAAATCAAAATAGCAAAACGCTGGAAACATTCTTTCTTAAGATACTCTGAGTTGCACCCGTATTGTCTGGTACTGATAAAGACTTGAACTACACTTTAGAACCACACCTGGGTACAAAACGTTTGTGTTACTGCCCCATTCACGTGAAGCGGGTTCACTTCTACTTCGTGTGTCCTAATGTTGGGGTTCCTCCCCTGTTGAACGCACACCCCCTAGCGCCGGGCGCGTGTACTGCACCCCCATACGCTGACAAGCACTGCCCCCTGTGAAATTCCTGACTGCTGGGGTGATTCCTACGGTTACCGCGGATTGCTTCCTACTGTAGCCTACTGCCTGCTCCGAGGCAAACTATTTTATGACCTCTGGAGAAATTAACAACCACGGGGAATGATATCCCGGCCGACAGAGGGTGAGTTGTTATATTAAAGCGGGAGGTACTGTCGGTCATGTGTGTTCTGCAGATGTTAGTGTGCGGGTTCAATAACGCGTGAAGCGCTGCCTGACAGGCTCTAATGTCCCGTCTTCATTCGTTCGGCTCCCAAAATCCAACGTTAGCGCGTCTTTCTGCCGCTGTCCGCGCGAAACAAAGGCTCTTGTTCGGGCTCATTGTGCGCTTTTTGAGGGGAGAATGGCGAACACGCCCTTGCCATGTCGCCTACCTGTGTGAAAGCGAATGGCTCCAACTTCATTCGAATGCCCGCAAACTGCGGCCAGACATCCCCGCAACCGGGGAACTTAACCGCGTCTCCGCCGCTTCGGCTTTATTACCGTGTCGCCACGGCGATAAAACGCGCTTCTCCGGCGCCCTTTTCAAGCTGGAACTAACACAGTCGCTCCCGTGGGAGCTAGTAAAAAGTCAACTCTGTTTCGCACGGTTGACTTATTCCGCCCGCGTTACCCGGCTGGAGCACCGCAGCTCAGCTGTGAAGTATAACCGGCGGCGGCGGGGTTGACGCGGACGGGTAGAAGGTCTCAGCCCCCCAGCAACATCTGAAAACAACCAAGAGTCTAAATAGAAACACGGAACGCCCGTTCGAACCGTCGTGGTGGTGCTTTGGGTTTCCAAGTGGTCGCTGTAACCCGCTGCTGAGGTGAGGGGCAGCAAGAAGGGGAGTGGGATGGGGGGTGCTTCCGAGGCCAGGACGGAACCAGGGAGTTTCCTGCCCGTAGGTCCGCCAGCCTGCTGGGGTAAACCTGCCCTGGAGCTCCACCACTTCAGTCAGAAACCAAAGCACGGCTTCAAACTTTGATTGAGTTAATTTAGACACAGTACAACCCTTCCCTCTGGTTTGACAGTCTCAACCGGGGCTCAGCCACAAGTAGGACTGATTAAAATAAATTATGAGCTATAAAACTGGCCAAAAATGTGCGTAGTATGTTAAATTTTATTCAAAAACTGTTTTACACAGAGGGAATAACCTATACAATCTGACCAGTTAACATTGAAATGAAGGATGCTCGATACATCTGCAGTCACATCAGTATCAGGTGGTGTTGGGCTTTTTTAGAAAAATGTATCGCAGCAACAATTCAATGAGCAAAACTGGTCCGATATGAACAACCGACAGTACTTTCAGTGTGGCTGCCGTGTGTGTGTATGTGATCCCCACCCCCCCCGTTTCCGAAGGTTGTAGAAATGCACCAAAAGGCTGTTTGCAAACCGCCAAAATAAACAGAAGATGTGCATGTGGCTGGCTGGGTGTGTTTGTTGTTTGGCCAAATATACATTTGGAGGAGACAATGTGGTGGGTGTGTTTGTTGTTTGGCCAAATATACATTTGGAGGAGACAATGTGTTGTTTTCCCACCATGTCCTTCATTACATGTGTTTCAGTGTTCATAAAAGTCGATTATCTTAGAAACCGATTTTTCTAGAGATCGAATCGTCATCGGCTATCGGCAGTTATCGGTATTTGCCAAAACGTTCATATCGCCGCATCCGTAATTAAAATGTCACAAAAATGTAGAGTCCGAGGCCTTTTGGAAATGTTTTTGTCCGACCAAACCCATTCATTGCTCATACATACACATGTATAGCAGTGAAAGGCACTACATTCAGGCCTTCCTTTTGGTTTGTCCTCACTGACTGATGGGGGAAACGTCAAGAAAACTTTGTCTCTTGAGAGGAAACAATATGTCAGTTATCGTTTTTTTGTTTCCCAGCTGTCTTGTTAACGCTGGAGCTTTGTATGAGTGGACACAGGATTCTGAAAAAAATATCCTCTCTTTCATATAATAGGGCTGCAAAGAAAGAAACAAAGTTAGATATTAACCTATGTTAGTTTTTCTACATAACAGTGAGCTGTGTCCTGCTAACAAACATGGTCTTTAGCTAAGTCATAAAAAAGTTCTTAATGCCTGATTTTCTTTAAAAATCCCCCTTCATTCTTAGAGTCTTAACAGTCAAATCTGAACACACATTTATCCACTGAGACTTAAGCAAAATATCATTAATTCAACTTACTATCGCCAATAAAGATCTATTGGGAATCATGGAAAAAAGTTGCTTTTATAACTACAGAACTTGAGAATCATCACGTTTAAGTCTTCTTTACCATGACGGGAGCGGATTTATAGATGTCTTTACATCCGTGGGAACGTTGCAAACAAGAACTCATGGTGGCCAATTCGCCAGGGGTGAAAGGGTTGCAGCTGTAACTTCACTCCAGCTATCGGCCGGTTTATTGACTGACCACTCAGGATCAGCTCATTGCGGTTGCCTAGTAACTCCGGCACAAGAATGCAACAGGTAGCGGCTAACACTGTGAGTCAAGCCCATTGTTTGGAGTCACTGTTAGACATACTTCTTATTGAGATGGAAGCTGGAAACTGATACTGGCCTGTAATAATGATCCCTTTTCGTCAATAACAAGCACATACATTCTCTTAAAATGGCAATAGAGCCTCTGGACCTGAGTCACAATTCCTCAACTGTGTCTGTTGCCTGCTTCCACGAGCCGTATTTAAATCTTGGGAATTCTAAATGTGGTGTTGCTCAGTAATGTTTATTGAATTCCACAGAAGCAATGACCCTCAATTGCTCAGTGGTGGACAGCAACACAGCGAGCATGTGACCAGGGCAGACTTGTTCTCATGTGCCGCCGTGTCTCGGGACTGCGGCCGTCACAGAGCTACCTTTTGGAGGTTAGTGGTTATTTGGAATTCATCTCCAAGGCATGACGGGATGTGTTATCTTGGCGATAATACAGGCAGAGCCCAGAGGGGTGTCATGGTTACAGAGACATGGCGTCAGCGAGTCAGACAAAACGAGCTACTGATGGCTGGAAGTAATTAAGCAGGCTAATTTGATTTTTATGAATGACGGAACATTTGTCTGTTTATTTGCTGCGTTTCAGTCGAAAAAACAAAGTATTCCCATTGTAGATCTGTGCACAAGCTAGTGTTGGAGCGGTGCAGATATAAAAGATGTGCCATAAAAAGGCTGTGGTACTTCAGGATTAATCACTGCTTGGTGAGAAAGAGCTGCAGGGGGCTTTTCACGTCTACTCTGCATAAAGGAAGAAAGGCTGAGCTGCTCGGCTCAAAGGAGGCTTTGAATGAAAGCGCTCCGGATCGTCTTATCTGGTTCATTAGATGCTCAATTTACCGCTTTACACGTGGAAACCGGAAGAGCTCCTCCTACTCCGACAGTGTAATGGTTTAGGTCAATTAGTAGGGCAGCGGCTCAGTGGTTCAGTCACAGCGCACTGACTTCACCCAATCTTTGTGTCTTCATCTGTTCGTTGGCTTTAGTGTTAGATGGGTCAGTAAGTACAGCGGTTTCCCTAAACAACTTCAGAGAGCTCAGTCAGCTCAAGATGTAACAAGTGAACGATTACTTTTTTAAAAATAGAAATACTCTTGTGTTTAGTTTTGTGCCGTGTGGTTAATGTTAAAGCTGTCAAAACAAGTCTCTAATCCAACAACCAGGCAAATATAGCCACCTTTTCAGACTGTTAAACTGACCAGAGATTTTTTTTGCGATACTAAATCTGATTTGAGCATAAGGTCAAATGGATTGTTGTTTTAACAGTCTGATTATTTAAAAAAAGAGTATAACAAAATAAGCATTCACTATGACCCAACTGTATTGATGTCACCCATCAATCTGGCACTAAAACTGACACCTCTACACACGTATAGAGGTGTCATATCAGTGAACGTTATTAAGGATGCACTGCTTTGGAAATTCTGGGCAGAAATAATGAAATATATGAACAATACAGTAACTGAACTGAACTTTTACATTAAGCACCACCCCCACAAGTTGTTAGGACTGGTTCCGTAGGTTTTCTGTGTTAAAAAAAAAAAAAAAAAAAAAAAAAAAAAAAAAAAAAAAAAAAAAAAAAAAAAAGAAACAAAAAGAAACAAAACAAACAAAAAAGACCAGGGCTGTCAGAATTCATTTAGTTGGGAGTGTCATTGGTGGAATTCATAGCAGAGAAATCTTCAGCAGTGACTGCTTATTTCGCACAGCTAACGATTTTATTTGCTGATTATTTTCACAATAATCAATTAATTCTTTACTTTATAAATTGGAAAAGATACTGAAAAATACTCTGTAAATCTTTCAGGGCTCAAAGCTTCTTTACTCCAACCGGTAGTTAAAAATCAAAGGCTCTACTTAGTGCAAAAAATGACAAAGAAAAGCAACAAGTCCTGACATTCAAGAAGCCGGAACCAACAGAAACAAGTCTGGAACGAGTATTCGATTATTACAATAGTTGTTAATTAATTTTCTTTCCATCAACTGATCAATTAATCAGTTAATCATTGCAGCTTTAGTGTCGCAATTACACAGAAACGCCACACGGTCATGTTAACAAGGTCAGAAATCAGATTTTTAGATGCAGCCGAGCAGCACTTATTTGGTTAAGCGGCCGATAGCAGATGAGAGTATTATATTGGGCTTTTTGTGCAAGGTTTTGTTTTTTTTGTTGTTTTTTTGCTTGTGTGTACAGTTTAGGCCTCTGAATGTTGATTCTGTTGTCGTTCCTTGAGTCTCTCTTCAGGCTGTTACACACGTTAGCTGCTGTGTAATCATTTTTTCCGAAGCTATTTTTCGTCATGCGTGTTTGTTGAGGAATTTGAGTCTTGTAGTGAAACGCCCAGGTGTCATGTTACTCGAGGAATTTGAAATAGTTTTGACATACGGGACAATCAATTACTCATATTTGTACAAAGTGAGGAAAATGGCCTTTTGAGGGACTGTATCCTTCATGTTCAATTCCTCTGATGATTTTTCTCTTCCTCCTCCACGTTGCCAGAGTTTGCCAGGACAAACAGACAAGCCAGCAGCTCAGCAGGGGTCTTGGATTACTGTGAAAAATCTGTCGGGGATTCCTCCCTACTTCAGCAACAGACTCTCTCTCTCTCTCTCTCTCTCTCTTACTCACTCACACGAACTTGAAGTGTTTCCCCGTACCAATGTTCTCTGGCATGGAAAAGACACAAACCGCATGTGAGAACCCCTTATATCCTGTTTCACCTCAACATAGACCTCAGAGTCTGGACTCTCGCTGTGTAGTGCATGTGCAGGTCTGCTCCATGCAGTTAAATCAGTGTGAAGCACCTGACATGTACGTGGAGACACACAGTCCAACATTTGAGAGGGAACGCGCCGAAGGAGGAGGTAATCGATCAGCTTTTAACCGAGCTCCTGTCCTTACTCACCACTGAACTCTGGCTGAACCTGGACCACGCACTCATTTAACCCCGTTAATCTCTCATTCAGCTGTGTGCCCTTGCTTTTAAGAGGATTAAAACAGGTGATGGGCAAATGCCTCCGTGATCGTGTCCGTTTTCCATGCTATTTTGTAGTCTGGAAAATTCATGCAGCTCCTAATAAAGATCCTTTTATATTAGGGATGGCTGACATTACCTTAAAATGATACCACTGTTTTTATTTATTAAGACAAATGGTGTATCAGAATACTTAAACTCAAAAGCTCTTCATAAATGCTAGAACTGGGCAACAAAATCACTAATTACACTATTGCCTATTTGTATGCATTTTGAATGGCACTGATGTTTTACCATTGCACAAAGATATGATTGTGACCATAAAGTTTCTTGTTACTTCCCTGCAAATATGGTAAATCATTTATGCAGTTGTTTTTATCTTGAACTTGGTGATATTTGGTATCAGAGTGTCATAATACACACTTTCAAATATGAACATTTACATCTTAAATGAGGTTTCATGATACAATTATAATGATTCGTGATGTATGGTGACACCGCAATAGAACACTAAAAATTCAGAAAATTACATAATTTTACCGTTTTGCCGCCTTCTCCATAATCTCAAACAATTCTCATGACCCCCCCCATCACTTGTTGTATTATATATTCTTTAGTGGTATTTATTATTTTTTGTGGGTTTCAATATTGGTTGATTTTGTGTTGATGTGTCCTCCGACTAATAAATGTTATCCTTCTGGTAGAATACAATGTGATTTTTGCATAGGTTAAAACTGCAGGCTATCTCCCTAGCATGCCAAAATAAGCGTAAATAGAAAATACTGCCATCTGTTTGAGGAATAACATCAGAGGATTAGAAAGTTGCTACTAATAGCTTTTGTAGCCTGTGCTTCATGTGAAGAAGAGGGATCAGTAATACAGCTGGCTGGTGGTGAGATTCTGGAGAAACCCAGTTGAGGAGAGGATTTGTCACCATGTGCTGATGATTCAGACCTGGGTATCCAAATTCGCAGTTGTACAGACCTTCAAAGTATTTCCATGCACGCACTCATAAATACACACAACGGAGCTGCTTGCAGATTTGCCGACACCACCCTCTGCAGAACTGGGTCACACTGGTTGCTTTGTGCCAGTGTATTTTAGGGCCCAATCATGTGTTTTTCCTCTATGTGCCAAATAAGGATCATATGTCGCACTAAATCTAGATAAATGTCTGTTTTCCAGGAATTGCGGCTGCAGAAAAGTAGGGATGACTTGTGAGGGAGTTGTCAGTTTCTCATCCTCATTTAAGGGCAACTGGAGCCATAAATCTTTGTGTTGGTGCTCGAAGGCTGAGCCTGAGAGTTTCAGGGCCGATTTTGATTGAGAGCCGTACTGCAGCTTCACACTGTTAGGACAAACTGGTGGTGGGAGGAGATGAGGAAGCACTCGGGATGACAAATGCAGCTATTAAAGAAAATTCCTTCTTAAGTCACCTGAAATGCTGTTGGTGAATAGTTTCATCCCCAAACAAGGTGTCACCAAACCTTAAACCTTGATTTTACATCCGCTTTCCTCCATGCTGGGTCCACAGCTGTTTATTGACAGGTGTAGGCAGGCTGGCTCAAAGTACATCTGCACAAAGAAGCGAATGCTGTCTAAACATGAAACTGATTTAGAGTTAAGTTTTAACTACCTGCATTTTGTCATGCCTCTTTTTTTCACTCAGAGCTGATTGAGAATCTGTGTGACTGTTTGTTACAAATGTGCATTTATAGCACGCTCCAGGCTACCTGAGATGACTCACCTGGCTCTCCTTACTGTCAGATGTTTGGCTTTGATCTCATACCTCTGAGCCAGATTAATTTCAAACACCTCCATCTTTGCTCATTTAATCAGACCGCACCTAATCAAGTGCACTCAGCAAGTGTCCTCTGATGAGTCCGACTGCTTGGGGACTGTTTGTGGCATTTGTTTGTGGGTCTTTGTTATGGCAAACTGATTGATGCAAGAGTTTGCTTCTGCATCTACACAGGGTGCCATCAGCATTTGTTAAGATAAAAGCATCTACTGTATCCAGCTGGCGGGACATTAAAAGCTTTTAATGGAAGTGATGTTACGTGCATTTTGTTTCACCTATTTATTTTCTCCTATTATAGTTTGATGGTATCCACATTTCAAATATTGAGCATGTTTAGAGGAAAAGATTATCATTATCACACGTATCGCTACATGATTATGCACTGTTTCGCCGAGAAAGTTTCATCATTTTTAAATGAGCAATTCATTTTTCAGGATAATTTATACCGTCCCCCGAGCATCGCTGTTTTGTCGGTTTGGCTCAGCGGCACAGCAGTGAAAACTGGGCATGCATTACACCTACAGTGCCCGTTCTGAATGTGCTGCTCTGATTGCATTGCCTCCAGTATTGCTGTTTGCTGCTTTCTCATCCGAACGACCTCACACTCAACACTGTGTTTCCGCGGCTCCCAAATGACACACGTGCCATGACAGAGTTGCTTCCCCTAGCGGCGATGCTATTCACCGAAAGCATTCATTAGGAAAGTTTCATGCATGAACTGTTTGAGTTCAGCTAAACAAAATGGCAAACATCACTTCCTGCATCTGTAATTGAGTGTAATGATGCAATAAACTGTACCCAGCATACTGTTATAACACTTAATTGGTGTCTCCATATACTACACAGTGTAGTTTTTCCCCTTGGATCCTAAATATACCACATAATCGTGAATTCAGTAATTGTTACTTATTAAAGATGCATGTCGATAAAACAATAACAAGACTTTTATTTTGCATTCACAACTCCCTGAGTTCCGCATCCTGGTGAACTTCTCCTTTGGGAAAAAGTAACAAAACAACAAAAAAGACGTAACCACTCTCATCGCGCTCTCCTTCTCAGAGCCTAACAGTGTCAGAGACGTACATCTGTCTTTTAACGACAGCTTTCGTAAGCCGTGTGGGAATAAGAGCAAATTGCTGTTTCTCTGTTATTTGGAATGCAGCTTGCGGTAACCTCCTGAGAGCTGCCCCTAATGTAGTGTTGTCACTCCACCTTGGTTAGAATGCAGCTTCAAATACTATATTTTCGTGCTCATAGTTGTATGCATGAGAGGTGCTACTGAAATCATAGACATAGATGATTCAACAACGCCTTCAGTGATTGATTGTTTAATGTTATTTATTTGTTACCTTTTCATTAATTCCCTCTCTAACACTTAAACGTGTGCAAATTTCCCATATATTTCCCATTTTCAATTAAAATATACCATCTGTCTCGCCCTCTAGGTTGATGTTTGCTTGCTGGGCACCCCCAGGGTTGCCTCCAAAGCCTGACTGCCAACAGCTCGCCACCGCTGTCAGCCTCCACAGTGAGCCAATCCATCGCCTTTAGCTCAACAGCAACGCGCACCGCGTCTGCCAGGGGCTTAGCCGAGCAGCCTGCGTGTTGCCCCACCGAGGCCCAGCTGCCTAGTCCGAATTGCAAACACCATGGACACAGAGTCCAATTACTCGGGCTATTCCTACTACTCGGGACGCTCCAGGGGATCTCACAGACATGGGTAAGACTGAATCCTGCTTTGTCAATAATTCTGCTTCCTCCCATCTCTGCTTTTAGTGGAGGGGTTAGTGTGATAATTAATGTGTACGTTAAACAGATCTCTGTTGCTGGGAAACATCTGTCCTACTAAAATGTCCTTTACAGGTCCACCGCAGCCAAGGCTGCTATTTACACTTTGACCTTGTTAAATTGATTGGTTAGTTGTTCCCTTAGTTGTTGATGAAAAAAAAAGAAATAAAGTTGATACTGAATACGATTTTAGTTATTTTGTTATTAATTGTGCACCCCTAGTTGATATCCTTTGTTGGGGTGTGGATCGAAACAAACAAGTCAAAGAATTCAGAGAGAGAAATCTTCCTCTTTTGCTCGTTTCTCCCACAGATATATTTTTATTTGTATAAAAGCAAGCAAATCGTTTTATTTTTCTTAATGGTTTGCCTCACATTCTGTAACAAATTTTTTAAATCAAAGATGTGCTGTGACTGTGAAAAATGCTGGATTGTACCTGTCAGAATCCTACAAGTTATGTTCTGACCATTTCAGCTTGTTTTTATCAGAAATATTTATAAATTATGGAACATGACTTTAAATGCAATACCAGTAAGAACATTGTTGTTATGAAGATGACCATTTATTTAGAGGTGCAACTAATGTTTATTTTAATCATCGATTAACTGACAGTTACTTCTGTGATTAATCGATGAATAATTTACTCAAGAAATGAAAAAGAAATGAAATATTGAAAAATGCTCCTCACATTTTTTCAGAGCTCAAAATGGTCACTTTTCTCTAACCAACATTTAAACATGTATACTGAGGTGGCGTATTTTGACATAATTGTCTTGAATAATCCAAGGGCGGTAAGGGTGTCGATCTTTACTTTGTATCACGTAGAATTCCATGTGTTTGGTAGATTTGTCAAGTTCAGAATAAACCCCCTTGAATTTTAAGACATCTGGTACTCTCAGTTCAGTAGGGTCCTGTGATCCACAGTGGGGGTGTTCCAGTAAGAGGTTTATAGATAAAAAGACTAGGAAAGTCTTGCATCATGTGGTTAAGTTTGTCAACAAAGTGCACTGCCACTGCTAGATAATCCATCCAATGTTTAATTTAAGATGCATATTGCAAAAAATGTTTTCTGTTGTCAGTAGAACATGACATGTCATTTTAAGGGTTGTCATTGATTGTTTCTTTTATATTTCTTGACTTCTT
>KV751358.1:1136238-1148698 GCA_001698575.1 Mola mola
CAAAGTTGTGCTGAGCAAAAGTGGTCTCACTTGGTTGAAATCAAAGATGGGGCCGAGCTTGGTGTTTATGAACTCAACAGTGGCGGTGGGAGCTCCTATTTCCTGCTTATTTACTCTTTGTCAAGCATTTCAGTTGAGTGACAGCAAGTTGGAAGGCAGCGTATTGGGCTTTCTGGCCAAGTTCTTTTTCCTCTCCTCTTCTTCTATCACGACTGTGCCAAAAAGCACCAGTTTGCCTCTAATTTGATTTTGTAGAAAAAAAGAAGGGAATCGCTGCCTTTGACAGCCCTCGCTGTTGTCGTTTTGAAGGCCATCTTTTTACCCGGAGGGTTGCCATGTGCGAGGCCTTTTTTCATCGCTGTTGTCTAATTACATCGGTGTCAGGAACAGATGCAGAAATGTGGGGATGTGTTCGCTACCTGGTTGGATACAAGAAATCACACACCGTGTTTGTGTGCGTACATATTTGTGAGTCAGTCCTCAATACAATTTGTCAGAATATAATGAAGGGAGATAATAGAATGGGATTGGCTGAGGGTTTTGGAATCGAGGCCTCTCATATTTGGCTTTTTTCCTACTCTCGTGTGTTAAACAATTTTCCACTGGTGTCCACTTCCACAAATAACTCCCTTTGCTCTTCACTGTCTCTGTCCATGGACCTGTCTTCCTGCCAAAAGCGACCAGGCAAGCTGTTGACACTAATTTCTTTATTTGCAAGCTTTTTTCTTTTTGGTTTCGGCACAACTGTGAACGAAGGGCACTGATTTACACGTGACTTAGCAAAATGTTAAATAGCTGCTATGTTAATTGTGTGTATTTTTATTTATATTCTTAAGAACAGTATATAATCATTGACATTCAGATTAGGTTTCCTTTTTTTTTTTTTTTTAACTGGCTTTCATTGCGTGAATGAGACCATTTGTGCAGGTTTTCTCTCCAAAGTTACCCAAAGCTCAGCTCCCTCTGTCAGTTTTGAGTGTTTAAATGATTCTAAAACTGCAAATCTCATACAAGCAGCTGCCCAAGTGGAAAATGAGTTGGTCTAACTCCAATTATAGGGCTCCACACAGATTTACATGCCTCTAAATAAGTATGCTAAACTAACATATCCACAGTTGTAAGACCCTGCAGAGCTTCCTGGAGAGTTTAATATGCTTGTTGTATAGATGGCAGAAGTTGAATTTGTAATGTATAGACATTGAGTGGTTAGGCTTTGCTCCTGAAAATTGGACTTTTTACAGCAAAACACACTGAATATAGCAGACATAATATAGCACCTTGACATAACTGTTCAGTCTCTTAATATAGAGTTTATCCTCTCACTATACATCTTCGGGCAGTGTATTATAATATCAGTTTGCTTAAAATATGCCAGCCATGGTAACTGAAGGACTCTCCAGGCTGTGATTTCTGGCCCACTGGGACACATCAACAGTGGAGATGTGTTAAGGCATCAGTATGCCTCATCACAAATGCCTGGCAGATGATCAAAAACCTCCCCTCCCTACACTTTTCCAACGCTGGATTTAGTGGGAGTCACACACAAACTTTACTCAGTAATGGACCACCTGTGTGGAAGCCGGACAGGAGCCAGTGTTTGAGCTTCTCTCTCAGCTCTTGTTTTTCATTTTTCACACTATTTCTGTCATTTTCCGTGTGAGTAACTGAGGAAAAGTGTCTCTGCATATTTTGACCCCACCCCTATTTACGACATTCATGCACATCGCACAGTTCGCTTGTTTCGTGCCAGAACGTTCTTTGCCACTGGAATGTGTCACCTTGCTGTCGTGTCATCAGCTTATCAAACCCAGTGCTCCGCCAACTCACTGGTACTGCACTGCTGACTATATTTAGTTTAGGCTACCAGTTCAAAGTAATAATTAAAACAGGAAAATACTTTGATTGCAGGCTTTTGCTCTTGCTTAGGGACCTGTTTGTGGGCTTGAATCAACCCAACTGAGTCCATTTGGCCGAGGCTGGGCCATCCACCGGTGCCTTGTCTCAGATTGCCAAATTGACACAAAGCTCTGTGTCACACTGGTGTGTGGGTCGCCTTGCCAAGCAAAAGTGAGAACAAATTGGCCCACAGACAGGTTGATGTACCATGCTAGATGGCTGCTTCACTTAAATAGCCATCCTGCCATTGCTCTCCTCCTGTTAGAGGTGGGGAAATGCAATCACATCCCCTCATCCTCAGGTGTTGGAGGGAAACGGGGCTCCTAGGACCTAATTGGTAGGAACCTGCCTCAGCTCGCCAGGCATCCCTGGCCTCCCAGGACCCCCCACCCCATCCCCTCCCATCCTCACTGTTCCAAAAAGCCATACCCGTTTCAAGGATCCACGCTGGAAGTCAAATTCCATTAATCAAATCATAGCACAGCACACAGTTGGAATACCAATGAGCTGGCTGCATGCTAATGAGGCAGGAAGAGGATGTGCGAAGGTGTGTGTGTGTGTGTGTGTGTGTGTGTGTGTGTGTGTGTGTGTGTTGGTGAGCTAGGCTTCAACACAGTGCAATCACCCTGGAAGCTTGCTGAAGGGGGAATGAGAAAACAGGCTGGGGGAGGGGAGGGGAGGGGCTGGTAGACAGAGGCTGATCTGTTTAAACCACTCCCTTGCTGCCCACAGGTCTGCTCGCCTCCCCGTTTCCTGTCTGTCTGTATCCACAATGGCACATTACAAAAAATGCTTGTTGTTCAGAGTTTGCATCATCTTTTCACATTTTTTATGCAGCTGTAAACCTGCCAGTACGGTGACAACCAGGTGTTCGTTCCTTCACACTTTGTTAATGACTCACTATGAATCATGTTTGTGGGTAAACAGATCACATGCTGCAGACACACAGTCATACAAATTTGTGTTCTAAACAAGCCAGCCTTAATGAAATTATGCACTTCTGCACACTGTGGCTTACTGGCAGTGACTTTTCCCTCTCAGGTACTTTGATTTAAAGGATTTTTAGAAAAGACACCTACAGAGGTGAAGATATCTGTAAATGTTCAAATCAGAAATTGGTGTGATTAAAAATGTATTTCCCTAAATCTTAAAACTCAGATTGTCCCTCGTCTTCAAGGTGGAAAAAAATATAATGTTATCTCGGGACATAAAAAAGGGGCCATCATCTAACAAACAAAACACTGTTGCCCAAAACTAGCAAAAGAAAACTTATAAAAAGCTTGGTACATCTTCCCTAAGCTTCATTCACTTCATTCAGTTACAAATATCCTACAATTCCCAGATTGCTTTCTAGATCTATAATTTTACATCAGGCCTACATTTGTTCTCCATTAAATTTTACACTGTCAGTGACTGTTTCAAAATGTTTAAAAATGACTGCTCACATTCAGGTTCATTGACGGAAAAACTGACAGTTCACTGAGGTCAAATTATCAACCAAACGTGTAAAGGTAGTTACTTCTTTTACCTTGACACGATGTACATATATTCATGATTTTCATTTCGTTTTTCCCTTTCTGTATCACAAGACAAAGAGTTCATGGGATGAGGACTAACAGATGTTTTGCCAACTTAGCATTACCTTAATTTCCAAGAAAGAGTGGATGGAGCTGCTATTGTTAGCTCTGTTGTCACTGCATGTAATAATTACTCACACTAACACAGCTCTCCTCAAAACTTGTCCTTATACTTCAGTTTTTGTGTTTTTTGGTTTTGGTAAATATCTTTACATTGTCTCTTTCTGTCGTATAGCCTTATCTTCTACATGACAAGGCTAAATCTACCAAAGAATATATGACAGAATCTGGCGAATTTTTCAAGTTAACATACTCTTTTGCTTGCCTGTGCTCTTTACACACTGTAGCTTTTAGCTTTACTTTTCCCCCCCGGAACTGCTTATTATTCAGCTGATGACTTTGAAGTAGGTTCTCAGCTTTATGAGCCCTGCTGCTCCTCCCAGTCTCCCACTCCTACAGCACTTGTCCCCAATTTATAACAGTAACCAGGGACATCCTTTGAATGATAATCACTCCCACTGGAATAACCATTGCTGCCACGTTGGTGAAGACCATAATATTATTTAAAGGAATGATAGTTGTAATGAATTGCATTGAATACTTGCATCAACTTTGTAATCTTCTGGAGTTGTCAGTCACAAGCTTTCCTTCACAGTGTCCAGTTCTGAAACATTACTTGCTCTTGCATTTTTTTTAAGGAAATCATGTCAACCTTCAAAAGGAAGTACAAGAATAGAGACGGAAAGCAGTCTGGTTAACACCCTTTAATCCAAACACTTAGAGCCAGTGCAGCTCGATTGCAACGGCACCACCTGTTTCAGTCGTACTGATTCCTGCATTACTATGCAGGCAGGATATCCTATGCATTATGGTTATGAATTGTTATTGTGTGAGAAACTAAGGTCAGTAGAGTTATGATTTACATATCATTTAAAGGTCAGTACAAGGCCATTTTATAGGGCACCTGATCTTATTTAGCTGTGTCAGACTTTACGAACAAAAAACAAAAATAAGGGATGGACAATATATTTTTGTCCCAACTTGATTTGTATTGCAGATTAATTTATTGCAATTCTACAAGTCTTATGATTCAATGATATAGATTATTGTGATTCCCCCCCCCCCTGCTTAAATATCTACAAAAGATGTATCAGTGACTTTTATTTCAGCTGCATAAAAAAGTTGTACTCTAGTGCACACTGACAGGTTTTCTCACCATTTTCCACTTTTGGCTGCTCTCAGCTCACCTCGGCTTCCCTTGGCTGTTTTTACCGGAAAAGCGGATATGTCGTTGCAGTCTGTCCTACCATAAAGTATATACAGAATTACATTGTTTCCCAAGAAATCTTTTATGCCTGGTGGCAAGAGTTTATAGAGACAATAAGCACATATCAAATTTGTCTCTCATTTCTTCCCCCACATCTTTCATTATCCCTTCCTCCCCACCTATGCTTCGGTTTGGTGATACGATCACGATATAGTACTTTTTCTGTAAATTTTATGGTAAAATGTCAATAAAAACCTCACAACAGCTTATTTTTATGATGTTATGGATTAAAGAATATCTAAACCCTACTCATTGTGCTATAAATATTCACAGAGACTGCTCTGTACAGGATGAAATCTTTGATGGAGGTAATGACTGCCCATGATCATTCTGAATCTCTGTTCATCCACCGTTAACACCTTAGTATCGTCTCTTTAACCAAAACCTAACGTACGTCATAGCATATGCTGTGAGTCAGGTCACAGCCGTCACTTTGCAAGAATAGCGGTATAAACGATGCAGGAAAACATCTATTGATGAACATTTCCTTTGGTCCCACAGTCTATATAGTCATATCGCCCAGCCCTACGAGTGAGGGAAAAATTGACAGTATGTAGGATATATAATGTAATTCTTTGGCCTGATGTTTGTCTAGTGTGTGGTGCCATTGCCCTGGCAGCCCACCAGGCAGGTTCAATAATAGGGGAAACCCAAAATTATTCAATCATTTTTGGGGCAAAAAATCCTTAGACCTTTTTGCCTCTTTCATCTCACTGTTTTGGTTTTACAGCATGCAGCTTTAATGTTTTGGTTCAATCTCACAGTTCGTCAGCTCAGATAAGTACGTACATGTAGGCTACATGCCCAGCACCAAGAAGCACACAGAAAGTGTTAGCAGCTAGTTGGTGTAGTTAGCTAATAAGCCTGATATTCCTTCAGGAGTTTGTGGAGACCAAACCAGAGCCAAAACCACTCTCCTAATTAATGCCAAAGTTGCTCTGTAATTGCTGCATGTGTGAATAAACACAAGTGGCCAAAAAACATTTAATGCAGCTTTTAACAGAAAAATTACACCATGTTGTCCTTTAGGGGCTTAATTAAGCAGGCTGTTTGGAAATTTAATTTGTAACACTGTTGCTCTAATGTCTGGAACCAAAAAAGCGATTACCATGAACAAGAAGCTTAGAGACAGCAGGAAGTCTCAATTAGCGTTTAGAAAGACAACAGCATCTACTAATGTCCTCTGTTCTATTCAGCCATGCAACTGAAAAAAGACCATATGATGCCTCTTTCATTCAGTCTGTCTCTCCATTAATCTCTAGCATGAATATCTATATAAACTCTGACAGCAGTGGCTCTGGTGTTTGACTGTCTGTCACTCTGCCTGAGCGCCGTCCAATGGGACTCAAGCAGCTCCTGGGAAATACAACCCACTGTCCAACAAATTAAACGTAAAATGTGTTGCATTTTGAATCATTAGACTTCAGAGAGTCTTTCTGCTTAATCAATTTGGCAGCATTTTGTTTTGTGCTCTGCTTTAGCTATAAAATACTTTGTCCAAGATATCAGCAGCCAGAGGGGGAGGGAGACAGTGGAGAGATTAACTTGGGCTTTTCTGTGGTAATGGAGCAGCAGAGTAGGCACTGTGCCATGTGGCGCTGGTGATGTGGTGTGGAGGATGAGGAGACCTGCAGCTCACCCACTCTACAGGATTAGAGCTGTAAGTGCAGGGGGTCTGTATGGCTGAAGGAGCTCATATGTTAGGGACCTCGTAGAGGGAGTGATGGAGGGAATGGGGGGTTGGATAGAGAGAGGTAGGATGTAAAGAGAGGGGTTTATGTGGGGCAGAGTTCACATAGCCTTTCCAGTTGTTCGTTCACTGGAAATTAGACATGGGCTGAAAGAAAGTATGATTTAATTTCTTCACAGTCACCCGGAGAGCTGCTCTGGTCTTATCTGACTCAAATGTCTACCTGCTGCTTTTACTGTGTTCCCACTTTTGTTTTTATATACAGTATGGTCATATATTCTCAGAATTTTTCCAGCTACTCTTTGTGACATGTTTGTTATTTGCTAAGATCTTTTGCTCTAAAATAGGACAAATCAATTAACATGGGAAAAAGTCAAAGGCCAGGGTCTTTACGCCTTTCAGGGATTATAGTGGGAAACAAAGTGCAGAGACTGAAGAACAACAAGAACACCCTTGTGTAGTTTTTTCCATGAAAATTAACTGCAATGAGCATACTTAGTGTGAAGTATTGTTTAAAATCGAAGCAGCAGTGTGAGATTGATTAATATTCGTTACTAATATGAACCAAGTGCATCTGAATAATCCAGATGGCTATTCATATTTTTTTTAACTTTGAAAAAATAGTACACTAATAATAAAAATTCACCTCAGGAACTCATTTCTTTACGCAAAAATCTGGCCACAAATGTCTGATTTCAGCTTTTTAAAGGTGCATATTTGTTGTTTAACTGTTAAAAAAATCCGGATAATTGTCAAATAGATTGATAATGAAAATAATAGTCAGAGCTATGATCGGAAAGCAAATTGTGATCATTTTTTACAGATGTTACAAATGATTTATGATTAGCTGAAATCTGCATTTTTGTATTAGAATTGTATTTTCACTGAAAAAAATAGTGAAATCATAGTGACGTGACATTTGTTAAAGTTTCAGACATGTGTACTTAGCCCAGCAGCACTACAGTTCTTTATTTTTATGCTGTTTTGTCACATACATAATCAAATAATAGCAGCTTTTTGTGATCTTGAATATCGCAAACCTCCATATTACGATTGTAATTATTTTGTGGGGGTACTGGCAGGAAATGCCAAATTGCCCAACCACACAAAAAACTAGATCTAAAAATATGTAATTGTCTCAGTTATAGTCCAAGAAAAAGAAAGCCTCTTTGGGTATAATAAGGAAATAATGACTCTATGGGTGTTTAATGAAACTCAAATCTTCTCAAACAAACGATGGCTCAAAATCAATAAAGAAAATTTAGGGTCAAAGGGTCTTAAAAGACCAGAGGTTTTGGCTGACAAGTTTTAAGGAAAACGATGAGGTCTGTTGTGTGTCAAGGGTTAAGGAATAAGTAAACCACCTTTCTTGAACCTTAGCAAAAGGGCATTGTCTCACCATGATTGGCTATGAGGGGAACTAACATCCCCAGCTCCTCATTCTACAAAAAGGAGCCGGTCTCCACTCCCTGACCAACTGGTGACCTCAACTGATAGCAGTCAAGCATCCCAGACTAAACCAAAACCCACAGACTTCAACCCATATAAATACTTGGACTGTTTGAGCAGCCCTTAACTTTATGGAAACACCGTTACTTCTCTGACCATGACCTTTTGTTCTTTTCCACAGGGAACGAAGTCGTGACCACCACAAGTCCCGCAGTAAAGACAGCCGCTCAGAAAAGTCGGTAACAATCAACACGCCGCCTGCAGAGCCGCTGCTTGGCGACTCAGCTGTTCGAAGTGAACAACTCCAGGTAGGGCTGAACGCCAGCTCCTCCACATACAGAATCGCCTCACAATGTCTTCACAGTTTGCTCTATGGATGCCTCTAATGCAAGCACAGGATTTAGAGCACAGGAGATTTATCAGTCACTATAATGAGCTGGAATCATAATCAGCCTTAGCTGGGACGGGCCATCTGGTATTTGAGGGCAAAAGCCAGTAGGGCCAGTTCATTTTTGCCCCGGTCAGGGCTGTCCCTTTCAGGAACTCTATCGCTGAAAAATATGTGGTACAGCAGGTTGCTGCTGTGGTCTGTACAACTTTGCTTAATTTGCTTGTCAGAGGCGAAACTGTGTTTCACTGCAGGGACCTGGGCAATTGATGATTTACCCCATTGCAAGGTGGTAAGGTGGTTTCAGTGCCCCCCCGCAACAATGGACTAGACCAAGCAAAACAACAGCATACTTGTTTTTGAGTGTCCAGTAGCCTCAGAAATCACGCCGATGTGTCGGTGAAAGCCTGCTCGTAAAATGGATTACGTGATGGATTATTTGCTGAAAGAGAAATATAAGGTAGGGATGTGTTTACAACTTGTTCATAATTCCACATTTGGCCAGTGGTTCCTTCATGTTATTCTTGTCTAACAGTTGATTGACTCGTCTTGTGGCAGTAAGTAGTAAGTTATTATTTTTCTTGGAGTCAGATAAAAGGCAGAGCAAAAGAAAGACGGATCTGTCAGACAGTTTGTGTCAGCCGTGCACATTGGCTGCACATTGGCATGTTGAGATATGCAATAGGGTTGGAAAAAAAAACCACTTAAATTATGTGTGGTGTTGTTGAGCTCAATCATAATTTTTATGATCCATAGAGAATGACTTGTTTTAAGAGTTTCTTCTCCAAATGTTTGGGGAAAAAAAGCTAAATTGGACATTTTCTTTAAATAACAAGTCTTTTTGACTGAACGGGGCTTTAGTTATACTAATATAGCAATATCAGCAATGTGTCACACACCTGTAATATTTTCTTAATGTGTGGAACAGCATTGATCAAAAGCTGTTTCTCTGAGTGCCACACTGCCTGTTTTAGTGTAATTACTGCTGTTGGAGACTGCACACACTTGTTCTCTGCTAATTGGTGTTGATGCTACAGGTGATGAATGTAGTTTGTGACATGTTTGCCAAAGTGAACACTATGAGTCACCAGTAGTGTTTCATGTTGTCAAATCCCTGTTTGGGACCAACTCAGACATGACTAAACAAGACACAAACGGGTGTAAATAATGTCTTTTCAAATGTTTGGGACTTGCATTCCTTTTTTAAATTTAGGTTAGTTTATATGCTTTAAAAGATGACAGATTCTGCTTTACTGGTTCAGAAAAATTCAGCAACATGGTTAGCTTTGATGCTCCAGAAATGTTTTGTGGATGAAGAAAGTTAATTAGTCTGGTAATGAGTGGATAATGACAAAATTTACATTTTGGGGTCAAAGTAATTTTCTCGTCACTCAAATTTTATAATTCATAAATTATTTCAGTCAGTTTTCAGCACCACATTATGGTTCATATAAAAATTAACATACAACACTTTAAAATCACACAAGTCTACTGTGGTCTTCAAGTATGCATATTTTAAACTATTCTTTAGGGGGCAGTACAGGAATTCATCTCAAGTGCCAAGTTGAGGTATCACTATCAGGAGTTTACTGGTACATTATTAAGAGCAATTTTTAGGCCTTTAAAATTTAAGCAGCCATTTTCTTGTGCAAAGATGTAATTGATTTGGTTTTGAAGAAATCAACACATATGTAATTTAAAACTTTTATTGCATTGTTTGCTGATCCGTTGATCAACCGTCTCTCCTGCAATGCCTGAAACGTGAAGTTCCTCTTCACGCACGCTCTGAGAACAGGAATCTCAAGTCTTGCTCCTGGCAACAGTCATATGCATTTGACAAAAACAGAGATGGAGACTTTACTGCGCCAATGGCCTTGCCTTACCCAAGGCTGACCTGCTGTTATAGCCAAACAACTGTCTGGCACAGTGGCCTGCATCACGCTTAACCCATGATGGGAAAGAAAAATGACAAGTACAGATGCTTAAACATTCACAGTCATCTTCTGACCTACTTCGCGCTCACTTTCCCCTCGTTGCAAGACTCGGTACCACCACCCGTGTATATGTGACTTTTTCTTTTTTTTTTCTCGTCTGTGTGGTGTGTCTAATTTTAACACCAGACAGGATTTTCCACAGAGCATAGCCTTCCTCAGTGTTGTGCTCGTCTTGTCTTATTCATGCCGTGGCCTGCAGTAGTGCTGATGACAGGGCAGGGAGTGTTTGGCCTTAGTTTGAGTAATCAGGTCCACCATTTCTGCTGAGAGAGAGGCTCAGTACAAATCCTTGTGTGTGTGTGTTGCGCTCTGGTTTACCGTCTTACATATGCTTCCTGCATGTGAATGTTTTGTGTTTGCGAGCATCAGGCTCGTCTCAGAGTGTAACTGTGCTGCGCCTGTGCTCATTACTCCACTGCATGCACTTAATCGGTCTTGTCTGACAAGAGCAGCACCATGGCTCCAGGCGGGGATGTCCTCACAACCCAGCCTAAGAGTTTCTCACAGCTCTGATTTGTCTGTGATGCCTCATCACAGGGATTATAAAAGTAGTGTGGTTCAGAATCAACACAGAAACAGAGAAAAAGAGTTTTGTCATATCAAAACTATCAAAAAACATGCCATATCAGAAAATACTTTTTCTGTTTTCCTGCAGCATATCTGCAAGCTAAGCATTGATCTTGAGCTAGTAGCTTATTTATATTAGCATAGCATTAAAAACTGAAATTTTGCATTTGCAAAGGGATTTTATTTTCTTCTTGCCAAAGAAGTTGGTCATACGCCTCTTCATGTTACCTAAGATTGCTTGATAGGTTTGAAAAGAACACCTCCAGCAGGTTGCTCCAATTCCAGGTGGAGGGCTAAAGCTGCAGGCTGTATAAAAATGTTTCAAAGTAAAAATTCCACTTCAAGTGCTCATCTAGCAGTAAAATGTTGAGATGGGAATGAGTGGGACCAATGCAAATCCAAAAGAAGTCAGCCTCTGCTTTGTTTTGTTGGCCGATTTTTGTAAAGGACAGAAAAGGTGATTATGGTGTGGACCTATTATAGGTGGACTGACACTAAACGATGTGGGTGATGGGGTCAGTTGATCCTGCTGTTATTGTGCTGAAGTGTAATTTAAGTGGATAGTAGGTAGAGGTGGATTGGAGTAGCTCAGGTTGTTGTTGAATAGTAGCTTTGAGTGCCGAGTGCTTAGTAGCGTGCTGTGGAGAGGTATTGTATCAGGTGTCAACGAAAAGAAATGTGATACGTTTAATCCATAAAGTGTTCTTTGAGAGTAACCATCATCCTCTCTCAACAAATGCAAAGAGAAAGCGCAGCTGGGTTTATTTTTAAAGGTTTATGTGTTGTTGAAAGGCACACATATATCACGCTGTGTGATTTGCTATTTGCATCAGTGGATCACTGAGGTGCAGATACTGTTGTTAGTGTTTGATCTTATCTCCCCTGTGAATGCCTTTTGCACATTGCTTTACCCAGAGATCAAGTGCTTTCTCACATGTTAAGGATAATTTGTGTCAAGACACAGTCCGACCTGATTTTTATGTCAGTTTAGGTGCTACAGAATACTGAATTATACAGTTTTTCAGAGTGGCGGAAATTCCCCTGAAACCCCACGACTTTCCTCTTTCACCTTCCTCTCACGGTTGCTGCAAGTTCAGTTAATTTAACCCAGCTGTTTTGCAATCACAGCTGTTCACTTTCTCGAGCGGGGATTTAGGATTGTAACAGCAGCCCCACACTTGGCATCCCTTGTCAGAACAGGGCAGCAGTTAGCTCTGCCGCCCTCTAAATCACAGGATGCCACGTGGGGCACTGGCATATCATGTTTGGGATTTCTTCCTGCAGTGAGTGCCTCCTGGCTCCTTCTCCTGTGAGAGAGTCCTGTGGAGCTTTGTGGTTATCTCAACAGTTTGTGTGTCTTGGTTGTTTTAAGTTGCATGCCATAGTCTGGCGGCAAGACATGTTGGTGGAAAAAGGAGAGAGAACGAAGATATACTTAATTCTTTTCTACTCTTTTGGATTTTGGAGAAGGTGTTTATTTTTATAGAATTTTTCTGCCTTTTCTAAGATGACTTGGCTTAGATAATTTTCAACCTAAACCCTATTTCCCAAAATTTTTGCTTTTGAAAATTT
>KV751358.1:1153907-1172402 GCA_001698575.1 Mola mola
TTGATGTCCTTCACACACACACACGCACACAAAGCATGCGTGTCTTTGCCAGCTAGAATGAGGTCAGAAAAGATGAAGACTTGAGTCTCTGCCAATAGGAAATATGAACTGTACTCAACACCAGCTGCATCATTTGTCTCTCAATTACCCATTTAGGCATGGAAAACATTTTAAAAGTATGTTTAAAACCTTAGTGCATTGAAATCTTACTTCAGTTCTGCCCTGATGACTTGTAATCCCCCTGTAGCAGAGGTTTGCTGAGCACTTATCTCCGCTAATACAAAAAGAAAACAATGAGGTTTTTGCTTGCTTTAGTTCTCTGTTGGGGATAATTGCTTCATGTGAGTAAAAGGGCTCTTGCGTAAGTCTCTGTGGAGAGGCTGAGGGGCCTCCTTGGTCTGCCTCGATCATTATTAATTAAGTACCTTTCACTCTTCCGTTCCACAAACATTCTCACTCTTATTGATTGGATTGAAATGTTCATTGTTAATACTGATGCATAATTTTCATCCTTTAAAAGGGGAATTTCATTTTCGAACTATATGGATTCTTTTCACCCAATAAAATAACTGATAGCTATGACATTTTAATTTAGGTGGACTGTAGCTTATAAGTGTCATTCTAGTTTATATTGTAACACTAATTATTTGGGCATATTTTTTGAAACAGCGTGCCTCCTGTACATATTGACCTGTTGGATTGGGTGTCAGGGATTACACAAATCCCTTCACCAATAATACTGTGTAATTTTATTAGAAACATGAACCTGCAGCCATGCAACTTAACCATTTTTTGGTGATCATTTGTATCTTGACAGTAGTCGACATTTAGGAGGGCACTTTGCCCATCTAGCGTGCCTAAGTATCAGGTTAATGTCCCCACGGGGTTGTTACAACCTCCTCTCCTGACCTCTTGAACCCAAGTTGTGCATTCCGCCATCTGCTTTACTGCTCATTAGATCTGGTCAGTCGTGCTGTTCGGCTCTTTCCAAAGCGACGCACACAGTGAGACAAGTATTTACAACCGCATTGTCATGTCAAGGGTCAGATGAAGCTGAGACAGTTTCGAGTGTCGGACCTCATCAAAGAGACTGTTGGTGAAACACTATACCAACAAGCCACCAGCAACCCCGTCGTCTCCTGTAAATGATAGTGCTGCCATAAATAGAAAATGTTGCAAAATATCTGGGTTTCACTGTTATTCACCTTGAAATACTTGTTTTTTTAAAGATCCTTATGCTTTTATCCTCACATATCAGATTTCTGGACAGTTCATTGATTTTCTGTCTCTAAAAGCTCAGTTCGTTGCATGGTTGTATTAAAAAATATTGAATGGCGCCATCTTTAGAGAGTAATGGATGTAAGTGGAAATAGTGTAACATAAATTTGTTTTGTCAAATTTTCTACCTTTCTTTCTCAATTTTAAGCTTCTCGAGCTTATTTGTAGCTTGCAGGGAAAACCTGACCATTACTGCTGAGGTCCTGCCATTGTTCTGCTTCATCTCCTCCTCTGCTGTTTTAACCCCTGAGGCCAGTGGGATGTTCTCGCTCCCAATGCACCATCCTCCTCTACCTCCCAACTCCCTCAGTCTCGACTCTCTCTGCTGATGTGGGGCTAATACTACTGATACATATCCTTGAAATAGGATTCATTTCTAATTTTGTTTTTTCCCAACAGTGATGTGAGAAATGTGTTTGCTGGTAGGGGCCACGTTAGCAATTTGTTTTTCCCCTGTAAAAGTGTGTTATCGTTCTTGTTCTGAAGGCTGTGCTCTGACACCGCTGACCCTCATTATCTGCGGATGCAGTCGGTTTCAGACGTCAGTGTGTAGCCCGGTTGGCACCTTGTTATGTTTACTTTTCCCACTTCCTATCTTTTATTCCTTTCTTACTGACGTGTTTGGAAATAACCTTCCAGGTTTCAGTCAAAAGACGTGTTCTAGCTGAAGCTACTCTTATCGTACATTTTGCAGTGAAGGGAATCCACTAAAATATAGTTTAGAGAGACAAATCTCCAGACAAGCTTTCTCTTCCCATATTTTCAATCCTCTGTTGCCATCTCCTACATTTCCACATGAGCACAGTAGCTATACTTGGATCAGACCTCACTCTATTGTTGTGGTTTTTATTTTTTTTATTTGCTAGGGCTATTGAAGTCACTGAGTGCATCGCAATTCCCTTAAATACATCCCTCACTTCCTCTCTGCTTCATCCCTTGCACGCGAGGAAACAGACAAACGCTTAGAAGTCTTCTGAATCGTTTTAGCATTTGGTCAGATTATGTGATGAGCTGTCGAAGTGATGATGACAGGAATGCACATTTATCACAGCCATATGACAAACTGAATGTGAAATGTTAATTTTTCAATGTTTCCTATAAACTGACATTATTTAAAAACATTAAAAATATACTTACTTTCTATGTGTACAAGTTTTTTAATGAATATTAATTAATTTGTAGTCTAATTAATACAGATGATTCATGTATCTGAGGTGTAGTGGTTTTTTGTCATGTGATGTGATGTTTATTCTTTTTTTTTTTTTTAATTAATCCAGCCATCTAGCAAATGATTGGCCAGATATGACAGCTATATACCCATTTTTTGAAACCCGTTTTGCTTCCGTCTCCTCAAATTTCCAGGATGACAACTGGGGCGAGACCACCACAGCCGTCACGGGCACATCAGAGCACAGCCTGTCTCAGGAGGACATTGTTCGCATCACCAAGGACCTGGAGGACAGCGTGGGGCTCAACTGCCGCCGGTACTTCACCCTGACACTGGCTGTGATCCTGGGCCTGCTGGTGTTCCTGACGCCACTCGCATTCCTGGTGCTTCCCCACCTCCTCTGGCCAGAGAAGCTGCAGAGCTGCGGCACGGCCTGCGAGGGCCTCTTCATCTCTGTTGCCTTCAAGTTGCTCATACTGCTGCTGGCCGTCTGGGCCCTCTTCTTCAGGCCACCGCGGGCGGGCCTCCCGCGGGTCTTCGTGTTCCGGGCGCTGCTCGCCGTGCTGGTGCTGCTCTTCGTTGTATCCTATTGGCTGTTTTATGGTGTCAGAATCCTCGACACGCAGGTGAGCAAAAAAAGTATAATAGTAGTGAAGTATAATATCTACTGTATTATCTCTTATAAGTGCACACAGAATTTTCAGTAGCAGTGTCAGTAGTCTCATATTACCGTCCCATTCATTTTTAATGCATTTAGGAGTTCAACACAATTACAAACAGCCAAAACGCAACATGTTTGGCTAATTCAGTGCTGTGTTAGCTCAGTCAGTTATAATTTGTGATCCCTGTTGGTCCAAAAAACCTTCTAAATATTCATATACTCTACATGTTGTCACACAAATCTTTTTTTGTACACTTTGTTTTGTAAGTTTTCGCACAGCATTTTTGAGTAGTGCATATTTTCTGTACCCTCTTTGGATGCTACTGTATACATATATTTTCATATACTTCAATTTTTCCCACCTTTCGTAGGATGACAACTACCAGGGCATTGTGCAGTACGCTGTGTCCCTGGTGGACGCTCTGCTCTTCATCCACTACCTGGCCATCGTCCTGCTGGAGCTCCGGCAGCTCCAGCCCTGCTTCTCTGTGTGCGTCACGCGCTCTACAGACGGCGAGACGAGGCACTACAACCTGGGACAGCTCAGGTGAGAGCCACAGAATGACTGGTGCAGGGGCACGGTGGTGGGGATGTAGCGCTGGAAAAGGATCAACCCAACTGAGTATCACGAATTTGGAGGCTTACCAGATGCCAAAAGCAGAATATTAACACGATGAAAGTTAATTAGTTTTCAGAGTGTGGATGGTTGTTTGTGTCTATATGTCAGCCCTGCGATGAACTGGCGACTTGTCCAGGGTGTCCCCTGCCTTCGCCCCAAGATGCTGAGATAGGCTCCAGCGCCCCCCCCGCGACCCCTAACGGGATAAGCGGTAGAAAATGGATGGATGGATGAATGAAACAGACAGATTGCCAAAGATTGTATAAAATTATATGGAGAATAAATATCCTAAGACTGATTTGGATGAAAGATAGAATTTTGAAAACAGACTGATGGAAATTACATAAGTGAGTAATAATATTGTAAGAAAAACCTACCATTCTAGTGCATCTGAAAAAATAGAATATTGTGGAAAAATCTAAATTTCATATATTATGCATTCATTACACATACATTGAAATATAGTTGTTCACTTTCTTAAATAGCACAGAAAAATCTAAATATTCAATTTTTAAAAGCTCTAGTACATGCTCTAAGAATGCTCTAAAATAATAAATAAAACACCTTTGATTATAATGCAGAGCAGTTCAACTTTACTACAAACTACAACTTTCAAAACTCCAAAAACAGTTTCAACAAAAAAACTGTATATTATAAATTTAATGCAGGTAGGATTCATGTGTTTATATGTAATAAAAAAAACATTTCCAGTGTGTTCATCTCACTTTGTGAACCTTTAGTGCAGCAGAAAGGTGCAAATACAAGCAGGCGGACTGGCCAGCACTGCAATAAATGTTCCACTTGAACTGTTTATTCCAGTCTACATAGTTTGCATGGAGTGAATGGAAAGCAAACTTACTATGACTGAAAAATTCATTGATATTAACTACTCTAGATCCCAAAGCACAACATTTTTTTTTTTTAGAATTTAAGCAGAAGATATCGATATTTAGAACGTTTATATCAATAAACAATAAATGGCCCCTGCGCAAAATATCACAAAATTCTATCATTTTTTTTCTTTCTGGTCTATTTTTCTGACTAATACTTGATTAATGCTTCAATGTTGCGGCTGACTTTCTCCCAGCATTACCTTAGCTGTCTGTTCATGTTCACTGAGAGCGAGAGAGAAGATTAATGGCTTCTAATTAAAACTGTCAGTACATAATAATGTGGGCAAAAGCTGTTAAACCTTCAATATCCACATGCTTGTTTGGATCCAAATCTTACATATTTGTCTGTTTATTGATGACTTTTGAGATCATTCATGAATGTGGTTACTATTGAGGGAAATATACAAGTTTGAGTGGCGAGAACATGGAGGGAAGGTGACGGAGAGAGGCGATATGTGGGCAAGAAGGAAAACAGAAACTGGAACACCTCGAGGGTGATGGGAAAGGAAAAGGGATCTATTCTCTGAAACGGGAAGAACCAATGTATTCAAGAAATATTGATGAGAGTCGAGAGACTGAGGGATGTACTTGAACGAACATGAGTGGTGATCAATTGGAAAGGAAGACTGAATGTCAAGCAAGGGAGGTTAGAACATTCAGAGACCAGAGGATGCCCAGTCAAAGTTGAAAATGGTGCCAGGAGGAGAAAGTAAGGGAGAGGGTGGGGAAGACTTCAGAGAGGAAGCTACTCAGAAATGAGCTGCAGGCAGAGGGTGGAGTACAGAGGGGAGACCCAGGAGACGGAGGCAGGGATTGAAAGAGAGAACAGAGGAGGAGGGATTAATAGTTAGTGGGAGGGTAGTGTTAAAGAATCCTAAAATGTATGTGGGAATAAGAGAAAGGTGTTTTTGTGTGCCTTTGTGTGTGCGACAGGAGCTGAGAAATAGACTAACAGGTTTTTATGACATTACCTTCTATTCAGAAAAACAGGAAGATCCCATCTTTACCTAATTCAGCAGCTCTCCTGGTATCAAAACACAGCCTCACTTATAGTTCTTACTTTAAAAGAAATTCCAATAATTACACATTAGTTAACATTGCTCACTTGGACTACTTTTTAAGATTTATTGTTCATGTGTCTGTTAAGGGGGGATTAGCTCTAAATTTACAACTTTTGTTGCTTTTGGGATACGTTTAGAGCTCTCCCAAAGGGCAGAGCCTTTTTCCACTACGTCTGTACAAGCATTTGCTATAAATTCCTCGAAATGTCTTAGATTACTATTCATTTTTCCTGGAAGGAAGGAAACCAGTCAAGAACTGTTGACAACTCACTTGAATCATGTTTTCAACCCCCTAAGTAACCATTGCTTCATGTAATTGGCGAATTGGAGATACTGGTATGCAGCCTCTTCACATATATTGGCAGGATTACATAATAGTTAATTTGAGATCAAGTGTACTGTAAACTTTAAACCTGCTGAAATGTGGATTGATCATCATTATTGATTCAGCATTGGTCGAAACAGGTCCCACAAGTGTGTGCGCATGTGAGTAATGATCTGGTTGGCGTGTTTGCTGGCTGCCTTGGGGGTGTTGTCCTTTGTAAGCGGTGCCATTCATCCTTGCTTGGCCGGCAGCAGGCCTGGACGCTCCCTGTTGTCCGTGTGTGACTGTAAACATGCAGCTAATTAGCGCTCCCTGCAGATGGGAGAGCAGCATCTGGTCCGCGTGACACACATGCATGGACATGCACAGAACAGACGTGTGCATGGGTAATTGCCTCATATACATGCACATGATTTATACGTATCTTTCTTGTGTACATCCGCTATTACCAGCCAGAAAGTCCTGTTTCTCTGGCATCCGTCATTTATCTTATCATACTAGAGGCCCAGCCTGGGCCCGGGGGCCCCCGATGACTTATCTCTGGCTGCATGGCCTTTGATGCCAATTTGAGGGCCAGAGAAAGAATTTTTTGTCCCCTTGTCAGAGCAGATGAGCTGAATGTGAATGAATTCCTTACTGCAAAAGAGAGTTGTTGTAAGAGTGAGATGGGGGTTAAACACATTCACAGCTGGGGTCTTCCCAGTTTATGTTCCCGGACTCGTCAGTCCTGAACACCAACATCAGAGAGAGGAATGGCCAAGTACCTTAGTCTAAAAGGAGCTGATTTGATGCTTCAACAGAAATGCTTGAATGGCTTTATGTCATGTTTGCCCTGCTTAATAATTGATGTGGAAGTTGGGAATCGTCAGGAAGTCTGACTCAGCACTTACATAAGTGGCCACAAAACAATGGTCCTATGTGTAGTGGCTCTGAATGCTTAATGCGGGAGAGAGCTGGCCGGGTTTCTTCACTTAACCAAAGGAGCGGCTGTCACATTCTTTAGATCAACTCTATCGAATGTGAGCACCGCTGCGACTCTGCTCAATAGTCCACACCCCATTTTATGTTTTTTATGCAAAGTTTTGTCTTATGGATGTTGCTGAAATCGTCCAAGTTGGTTAAACTCTGGCACATTATTATGCAACCTGGGTGATGTGATCATGAATACACTGCACTTCATCAGTTCACTTCATGTGCATCTTGAGTGACCACTTGTAATCAGATCTCACATGAACATCACCAAGGCACAACACAGATGGGTTGTGTGAGTCGCACAAATAAAGAAATAACTTCATTTGCTATATTTACAAGATGGTCCAAGTAAGAATTTGCCGTAGATGCTCTTTACAAAGTTTGTAATGTTCCTCCTTACGCAACAACTCATATAACTGAGGGATGTTTTGAAGTGCTTTTACACAGGAGACAGAGAAGCTGTCTTTATTGGCTACCGTTTACTGTATTTGTAAAAATTTGTCAGGCTAACTGTCAATGAGATGTCGTCCTTCATAAATTTGTTGAAATCAGTTGAAATGGTGTATTTAAGCAGAAAATGGTGGAAGGTTAGACTCAAAGCCAGTGCCTCAACAAAATGATAATATTTAGCTGGAAAGAAACAGCATTAATGTAGCAGATTTAATGGGGCATCTGTAAGAAGGTACAAATTATTTGAAATTTGACACAAGTATTTGTCCTCACTCTAAAAATGGCTGTTTTTTTTTAAAGGGAAACAGACAGTCTTCAGTACTTCAGTTGAAGGCATCTGAAATTCTTTTTAGGTTTTGAAGACGTTTGACCTCTCATCCGAAAGGCTTCTTCAGTTCTGACAGACAGACAGACAGACAGTGTTCACAAACATTTTTCTGCTTACTCTGGCATCCAACAGAGACAAATATGTTACCTGCAAGCAATCTGTTGCTTCAAGGTGATTTAATGATTATACTCAGAGGGCTAGTTGTTATATAAACAGCTGTGAGGCATTTTTTTTTAAAAATGTGTTTATGCAGCCTATAAAACCCAGTTGTCCAAAAAACAAACATGAAGTTGAAACATGTTTTCACTCCATTTTGGTCAAATGCAGTGAAATTCTCTAGACCAGCAACCCCCCCCTATCCTCTTTCCACTAGGTGTGTGGTTTTAGTCTAATTTAAACATCCCTTGTGACTCATCATCGTCTTGTAACTCTGTGACCAAAAGCGGATGGCCAAGCAGCAAGAACGAGTGGCACTTTAATGCTGACTGGACGTCTGGGATTTTTGTATCTGTCTGTGAAATTTCAAATGGGCACATCAGGTCATGTATGATTTGCTCCGAGTAAGGATTAGAGGTTGCAGGGGTCAGAAAGTCACCTGAAAGAACTTTTATTTGTCTTTGGCATAATAGGAAGTGCATGCTACAAGTTAGCATGTGTTAGCATGTTTATTGGGTTTTGTGTCCATGTGGCCTCAAGAATGACTCGGGACACAGCGAGGGCTCACACACCTATAGATAATTCCAGACAAACACAGACAGTTTCAATGAAAAGAGGCCAGTGTTGGTCAGCAGAGTTGTGTTGTGAGTCAGTTGACGGCAAATGCAGGTCAGGAGCTGAGCTCTTCTGGCTCTTAAGAGCGTGTCATTATGAGGAACCACTTTGACATATGAACTCAGTTGAGTCATGGTCAAAGTAAAACAGATGAGGACTGTAGAATAGCTTTAATATTAAAGGTGCAACTCATAAATACCAGACATATTCTGCAAATGACCAGGGGGCAGTACTTCACCCCTTTCTTATGACACTGCGTTGTCATTGCGTTGTCCTCAAAAGTGTGTCAAACCTTCAAACCTCAAATCTAAACTCATAACACTAAAGTGTTGTGAATAAAGACAACTCCTGACTAATAGCTTTACAAGAATATGCAAAATTTAATCACAATGTTTCAACCTCAATAACCAGTCAAAACAACATTGCTGTATTATTTCACATGTGGCGTCTCTCTGTATTTATTACACAGCTTGCTGAGCTTGTTTTTTGCTATAAAATCATCCATGACAGACTATTATTTTGTTCTGATGGCTGCAGGTTTTTTTGTCATTACTTGCACTCAAGATGTGTTCAGATAAACAGCCAAATGTTAGATGCTGCTTATATGTCTCAAAGGAACTTTGCAATTCACTGTGAGCTGTCTCCAGCGGCACAAAGCCATGCCATATTTGCTCGTGTTTTACCTCTTCTTGTGCTGATCCCTGTCTTTGCCCATTAACGTGGTCTCTGTTGCAGTGGAGATGTATTGGATAAAGGTGACAAAGGTCCTTTAGTTTCAGTTTCTGTGAAAACTGGGGGCTGTAATTTGTATGGGAATGAAAAGCCTTCAGTGCTTGGTCCCTTCGTGTTGCACACACTAATCCACAGGGACTCAATATTGCCTCTCGAGACACAGATGGCATAACAAAACTATGGGCCACAGCTAGTTGGTTATCATCTGTAGCTTCTCCTTGCTCTCAGTAATAATGTATCATTTAACCAATGTTGTATTGTTCTGCCATGTCTTCTTCTTGTCTGTGTATTTTTATATTTCATTAGTTCATCATCCTCTGACTGTGTAAATGACACTGCTGTATTTTCACTCTTAGTTCTCTATGATTTCAGAGTCACAGTGTAGAGAAAGTAATTAAAGTATGGCTGTAATATCTCTAAGTTCTCTGGTCTATCATCTTTCCTGTCTCCTACTGTCCTTCCACAGTTCTCTCCCTCCAGTTGTATTTATTTTATTCCATGAACATATTCTTCTGTCTTACTAACTTTAAAACCTTCCACCTCCTTGCTGTCACTCAGCAGATTTCCTCAAAAAGGTACAAGAGGGATTTTTTCAGCCTTAGCGGGTTTTCTTAGAAAGCCAAAAAGGTTTTGTGCTAAAGCTCACATGTATTTTTGCCCTTTTCAGTCTGTCTTACTGCACTTCTGTATTCAGAAAGAAGGGTTGTGGAATTACTGCAGGGATTTCCTGAGTCTCAACCTCTCCCACCCCAATTAGGTTATAGCTGAAATATATCCCGTGGCTAAAGCATCCATCTTTAACTCTTCTTTTCTCCTCTCCAGCATCCAGCGAGCAGCTCTGGCCATCTTGGAGCACTACTACTGTGACTTCCCTGTCCATAACCCGGCCTTGCTGTCCGCCTCCAAGTCCCGCGCCGCCAAGCACCTCGCCGGCCTCAAGGTCTACAACGTGGATGGTGAGTTCCCAGCAGCCCCTGCTGAGGGTGAGTGGGACGGTCTTTGAACTTAACACTTGATGATTCTGTGTGCTTATTTCACCCTCTTTTAAAAGAACATGTTTGTAGTGGTAATGCGTATTTTAGTCTAACAACTACAACTTGTATTCAGTTAACTGCATTATGAGTATTCATGTACTTATAAATATATACTTATTTATATACCCTGGAAACCGCAAAGACACATAATATTAATGCAACTAGACTTGAACCTAACGATTTTCATTAACGGTCAAAAAATGTGTGGGTAGGAGTGCTTACTGGATTCAAAAATGTTTTTAGAGGTGCTCTTTGAATAGGAATACATGTGGATGGTAAAAGGATAAGAAATTTAAATGTTTAGAGAGGGTGCCTTTGAAATTTCTTTTCCAAGTGCAAGTTCACATATTGAAAATACTTTATTCTTCAACCAACATAGCAAAATCAAAAGACATTTGGTTTGAAATGAAATCAGAAAGCAGCAAATATTTACAGTCTTCTGATCAGGCTTTTCTGACATGTTAGTTCAGTTTAATTTCTTGTATAACCAGTTAATTGTCTGATTGAAAACGCCTTTTTGGCATCCCTTTAAAAAATTGTCGGGTTCTGCATTTTGTTGCCAAGAAAGCACGAATTGCCTCTATTTAACTTCCACTTTCCAAATGATATCATATTGGTTTTTAATTAACTTATCCCTTTGATTCATGTCACCCTGACATGAGATGAATCCCTTTACTGTCAGAAGATACAAGCTTAACACGATAATTCATGTTTTCTGACTTGCTCAAAGCGGCACCACATTTTAAGCTCCTGCAAATTCATCTTCATACATACTGTAGTGGAATGTGCTGAAAGAAACAGCTGCCTGGAAGGAAGGAAATCCATCTGCACAGGCTATCGTTATTGGAAAGTTGTTGACAGAAATATGACACTCAGGTGAATTGTAGTTAATAGACTACAGCATACAAAATTTTGATTTGGTCCTCTGGTACATTTTGAGCAGGTAGGAATGAGATCTAAAAATGTTGATTTCATCCTCTTGTTGTGTGTCTTTTTTGTACCAATGCTAACCCTTTAAGATGTCTTTAGAGCTAAACTGAAAGCCTACCTGTTTGACAGTAAGTAAATGCTAATTCAAGCACCCTCAGATTGCTGGTGTTCACTTGAACCTCTCTGTTTTGTTAGCCGTCCATAAAAGTAAACTAAAGCTTTCCTTTACACACAGAGGTAATGTCACTGCGCACAAGTATTCCACTGTCTGCATGACCACAGGTTGAAAGTTCAGCCGCCTTTACTGCAGCAAGAAGAATGTGGCACAAACCTTCCATCAAATTATTGCTGTCCCTTAAGTGTGCTCAAGCTTCACTTATGTGCACTAATTTCACTCCCTTTTTTTAATGCATCTGTGTCCCACTACTTTCTTCTTCCTCCTCTCAACTGTTAGCAGGAGAAAGTCGCAGAGGGTGGTTCAAAAATCGATAGCTTTTATGCTGCCCGTCCTGTCGTCTGTCTCTCGTGTGTCATCCTCCTTCATTTTCATCCAGCAGCAGCTGCTCAGGGACCTCTCCGCCTAACTCTGTCTCTTTCGTCTGGAGCTTTCACTTTCTAGTCAGTCCTTCTTTCTCCAGTCGCTCCAACGTAGCAGTCAAAACTGAGGCAAAGACCATAATCTTTTCCTTATGAAATCGTGGGGAGCCCTTTGCACAAAGTAGCCATAACACTTAATTACACTGCATCCAATGGGGGTAGTAGTAATAATCGAGTCCAATTAAAAAAAGAAAACAACAAAAAACAAGCAAAAGTAAAATACGAGCATGTTTTAATTAGGGAAAAGACAGCGAATCTAAGGACAACTATGTGCAATTAACAAAAAAATTTGAAATGTATAATGTTATCTGTAGACAATCAGAATATATGTGTGCTAATGTAACACATTGACTCACATGAGGCGATTTTTACGTTAATGTATTGTTTAATATCTATGGGGGGGCATAAGATGTATGCTCACTTACCTTTCTTGACAAACACTATCCGTGCATACAATGTCAGTCGTATCAAGATGTTGAGTCAGTTTTATTTACTAGAATATAGGCTAAAATTACTATTTGTAAGCCTCAGTGGGCTTTGTCTTCCATCCTGAGACCCCCAAACAATGGATTTTACTCTGTCCTTCTCCTCAAATTACAGGTATTCTCCCCTTATTTATTTGTATTTATGTATGTTCAGTCTTCCATACAAAAATGGTTTAAAAATAATGACACCCGACACATTCTCACCCATAAATCCTGTCCGCGTGCACTGATTCTAAGAGCAGTGTGTGGTGTATTGAAAGCTCCCACTCCGCTGTCCATGAATTATTCTGCTCGTGCTCCAACCCTGCCTGGCATTAATAATTCACCAGCTCTGCCTTTTTGTAATGCACATTAACATCAGGCCTCGTAGAGCAATCACAAAAATATAAACTTTTGAAGTTGCCTGAGACATTTTAATTGGATGTGCCATGCCTCCTGAAGGAACAGGCATGTGAGGGTGAACAGTGTGTTTGAGTTCAAATGATCACTCTGCACAGAACAGCACTTTGTGTGGCTAAACACATCAGCTCCTCAGATTTTAATGTACTGGGGGGAAGGTTTATGTTCTTAATCCACACCTCCTCTCTAAAAGCACGTTTCACTTTTTGTCATCACCCAAGATCTCTTTGTTCTCATGAAACTTTTTTTCTAAGCCTGTAGCCTGGAGAGAGAGGGACGAAAACAGACGCACACAGTAACCATTCTTGTTTGATCTCTTCGTCGTAACAGGTCCCGGGAACAACGCAGCAGCAGGCATGGCCCACTCCCAGTCCAGAGCCATGATCGCAGCAGCTGCCCGCCGCCGAGACACCAGCCACAACGAGCTGTACTATGAAGAGGCAGAGCATGAGAGGCGTGTCCGCAAGCGCAGAGCACGGTATGCAAAAAGCATGTATGAAGTAATATTTCAGTTACTCTAATATCTGTGTTTTCTGTCAACGACTACGGTCCTACAAGCGTTAATCTACAAATACTTACACACAGACATGGAACAGAAGAAAAAAAAAATTGTTAATGTGTTTTCAGAGTAAAAGCTCAGGAAATCTGCGTTTCCTTACTGTGGCAGAGGGCATCTTGCTTTTCCTCACACGCACATGCACACAACCTAACAGTAGTCTCTGATTGCACACATATCAACTTGCCCCACCTCTCCTGTTTCTCTCTCTGTACCCCCTTCAGTGTGGCCTGTCTCGCCACGCTGTTTGTACAAAGTAGAATCCCACTAATGTGTCGGTTGTCTGATATTGGCCCAAACATTTTGCATTAATCAGCTGATGTATATCGGGCCGTGTAAATTGTATATATGTCAGGCTCTAGTGTAATGAGACGTCAAAGTTGTTCTGACTCTGATACAGCAGTGGAGGTAGTAATTCAATGCTGATTCCCTATCTGAATAAGTAGAGTGAGTTATTAAGGCAGTCTTGTCAAGCTTATAACTGCGTTAGCAGTTAGCAGCTAACTCAAAAGAAATAGACTTCACAAAGCACCACTTGTCACGCATGTAAAACGCCTCAGTAGACTCCAGCGCTTCTGCTTTTCATAAGGCCTCTTCATTTTGGAACACTTGCCTGCAATCTAAAAGCAGGTGAGCAAGCAGTTCATCGCTCACAATCTTATCTCAGACACAAAAACCACACGTATAAATGAGGTGCTAAATTTTCAGTGTATCGTTAAAGAATGTTTGTGACAGTGCATAACAAAGAAATAAGCAATGACATAACAACAATTGCAAAAGCAAATCCACACCCAATCCTCTCCAGTGTTCCAAATCCAGTCCTGGTTTTCCACAAGTCCTTCAAACATGGAATAGAGCTTCTCAAAAGCAGTGCAATTCAAGCAGTTCAACTAAAATAGCCGTTTATTTACCATCTTGTCACAGATAATATTCCCCAAAGTAAAGAGTGCAGTGTAGTGCAGAACAAGATGAACAATGTATCTATTCTCAGTCCTGGTCAGTGTTTGCTGCAGTATGTAAGAGACTCGATCCCACCCCTCGGTGCACAGGGTGTGGAGCATCTGGAGAGGTTCGTCCAGGTATGCTCTTGAGACTGCGGATCTTGTACTCAATAAGCACAGACTTAAAGTGCAAGAACACAATGACACGCCAAACTTTCCACATCAGCTGGACGGGTTCTTCGTTTCAGTGGGCTGCTCCTGCACCATGTTGGAGAGTGTCAGCCGGATGTTATGAAAGAAAGTTGTATCTCCCTGATTGGCTGGCAATCAGTGACATTTCTTAGTTGAAGTTTAAGTTCCGTCTTTATCAGCTCATTATTTGTTGATATTAGAGGGGAATAGAAGATCGCAACACCACCTGCGTAACTTCTATGTAGCTCTGACCTGTCACAAATAAATAAACATTTGGGAAACCCAGACATTTTGTAGAGCTAACAAAGCTAAAAAGGCAGTACTTGTTCCATAAGATACTCACCCTGAACTTTGTTTTGTTTCCTCCCAGCCTGGTGGTAGCAGTAGAGGAAGCATTCACACATATCAAGCGCATGCAGGAAGAGGAGCAGAAGAAGGCCCCGGGGGACGTGATGGACCCGCGAGAGGCAGCCCAGGCCATCTTCCCATCCATGGCTCGTGCCTTGCAGAAATACCTGAGGACCACCAAGCAGCAGCACTGCCACAGCATGGAGAGCATCCAGCAGCACCTGGCCTTCTGCATCACCAACAACATGACGCCCAAGGTCAGAACACGGGTTTTAAGATTTAACGCTCACCTGACGTTATCTCCGTCTAAGATGTGATTTTAAAATCCTCCTGGCCAGGCCTTCCTGGAGAGCTACCTGACCCCGGGCCCCACCCTGCAGTACAGCCGGGACCACTGGCTGGCCCGTCAGTGGACTCTGATCAGCGAGGCGTCGGTCACCAGCGGCCTGAAAGACGGCACCATCTTCCTGCTCAAGTGCGTGGACTTCAGCCTGGTGGTGATATCGAAGAAGATCCCCTACATCCAGATGTCAGAGGAGTACATCGACCCCAAGTCACACAAGTTTGTCCTGCGATTACAGTCCGAAACCTCCGTGTAGGACTACTTTTTTTTTCTTCTTTTTTTTTATTCCTCACCATGTTTTTATTTTGGGTTTGTGTTTTTTACTTTTTTGGAAATTTTATATTATATATGAATCTATATATTACACACACATTTGAAAGTATTGATCATTTTTTGTTTGATTCGAATGGAACGAAGGAAAGACAAGAAGCAGGATTAGCACTCGCAGCAGTTTGACTCGGACGCCTCGGGCGGCTGTGTGCACATGCTGTTTCGTGTGAGCGCATCGTCATTTTGTGTCTCCATGGTCGTCGTTTCCCACGTGACAGAAAGACAAACCACTAGACTGTGAGCGAGTGACTTTGATTTTGGCATTTGAGGCCTAATGGAAATACGTCCTCCCTGTGCACGTCTCTTACATTTCCAAGTATTTGGATTGAGAACATTGATTTCCTTGTCCCAAAAACCAAACCAAATCCAATCAGAATGCATTAAATGCACATTTATTTATGTTTATGAATGAAAAGCCTGAAACGAATGGAACGTATGATCTCAGCCTGCTCTAAAAGGATGTCAGACTGTGTTCCTCATCACTGTTTCAGGATGCTTGTAGAGCTTAACACACTTTTCTCCACAGTTAAGATGTCAAACAGCGGCTCGCCTCATGCGTCAGCGTTCTGTAGCACCCTTGAGTGCTAATTCCAGGTGCCAAGGTGGGACTTGTTTTGATTCCATTCCAGGTGCAACGGAGCAAAATCAGAAACATTTCCACTCCAGTTGGGATTAACGCGCACACGCCATGTTAAAAAGAATGAACCTCACCATAGGAGACGCTCAGAGGCGCACGCTCGCCCGAAAACATTTGCCCTGCTTCACCGGTTCGCTAACCATCTCAGGGCTGTCATGTCTACCTGACGTGATGCAAAGGGAAGGCAGCGAGGAGGAGAGACGGAGCTGCAAACTCAGACTACTGAAGGACTGCATGTCAGGAGAGAGAGGTGTGTGAGACATGCAACAAATCAGCCCTGGGAATCAAACCAAGGTGTTGTGGTTTTGCAGTAGAACCTTAAATATTAGGTACCGGGTTGCATTTAATTCCAGGTGTCTTAATCATATTGAGGCAAAAACACAACGTACGACACTTGCTAAGACTCTACTGCTCTCAGCTCACTATTTGAGAATCTGCAGTGTTGAAAGGACGAGTTTACCTTTCAGGGGTTTTACTTGTGTCTCTACAGATGATAATGTGAGAGTGAAATCAGCAGTGAGGGCTGTGGCAGGGCAGAACCTCCCTCCCAACTGGACCCTCTGGTTTTACTGTTACTCCTTTGTCTCGCCTCTGTCATTCGACAAAGACACTCACAGTGAATCCCTTGAGGTCAGAATGGATGTTTCCGAGTATTTCTACGGTCAAATGAAGATAATGGCACTAAAATGAGACATGTCTGTGTTCATATTGGACTGCTCTAAAGGCCCTGGAACAGGTAAATTCACCAGAGAGAATCACGCTGAGCTCATATATAGAGGAAAACTACAGTACGTCATAGTAATAGCACATGTGGCCCAGAGCTGTGTTGTCCCCTACTGCCCCCTGGCTGATAAACCTGAGACTGACAGTCCGTCTCCCTGAGAGCAGCAGCAGCAACATGTCTTCATAGAAATCATAAAGAGGATGCAAAAAACTTGTAACAGATAAGTCATCTGGAAGGACCCAAAACTCTTCTGCTGTTTCCAACAACAAATATCTTTTGCAAGCACCTGCCACTGGTCATATTTTGTACCTACTGACAGATGAACTTTGTATGATCCCCATGTGACTGTGCCTGCTGTTTTTACACTGTATCTATTTATGTAAACAAGCGTGTATGTGTGTGTATGAATGTATGTATGTATGCCATTCCAGTTCACATGACCTGCCGTTCCCTTTCTCCCCCACATCCCCATCCGCCACGCTGTTGCCAGGTCACAGTCACGGTTTGTTTTGTTCGACGCCTTTATGGTGACGTCGCAACGTCAGACACGTTTCAACGCATTAGCATTTGTAAAAAAAAAACAAACAAAATAAACGTTTTTATGAACATTTGTATAAGTGCTGTGTGGGAATCTGTTGTGTAGAGAATGGCTGTGATCTTTTTTTTTTGTATATATATCGTAAATCTGCTCTATAAATGATGTCCAGATGTCAAATTTACATTTTATGTTTGAACATTTATGGATGTGGAGTGAGTAAATCAGTGTTTTATGATTTACTGCCCATTTATGTTTATCTCGCTGTATGATTGCCTCCGTGCCCCAGAACGTCCTTCAACTCCCAGAAGTTTTAACTTTCTGTACAGCTACCAAACTTATTTGTGAGGTTTTTGTGCAGGAATCTAGCCCATATTTTGTGGGTCTGTTTTTAGGTCTGAGGATTTTTGTTAGATTTTAACCTGACATAAAACTGTTTGGGTTTTTTTGTATTTTTATATGATGCAAGTAATAGTTCAAGTACTGAATTGTGTCATGTTAAAGTATCTTTAGTGGATTATATGATCAGTTTTGATACTATATATGAACTGTATAGATTTGGGATTTTAAAGCCTAAATATGGACCAAAAACCATGAAAACTATCTTTTACACTGAATTTGCAGCTAAATTAAAGTCGTTTTGGGTAAAATTTAATAGGTACATGTAATTTTGTTTAACCTTGAAATATGATACATATATATGAGGTGTAAATACCTGTATACTCATTGAAATCAATCCCAAAAAACTTCTCAAACCTCAGTCTAAACCAGAACTCAAGGTTACTCCAAATTTCTTCTAAAATCAAAGCAAACTATGGTTTGGTATGGAAACTGGGAAACTGCAACAGAAAATCCTCACTTATCATGAGGAAACTACGATCATTAGCTCATCTTGAAATGATGAATTTAAAAAACCAGTATTGCATCTACAGCCATGGTTTCCATGGTTCCGTAGTTCCTAGAAAGTGTGCTAAACATTTTGATTTTGATAATTATGGCCTACTGCTCAAAATAAAAAAACATCAAAATATTAAGTTTGTTTTACCTTAACTGTATAGGCAATAATCATCAAAAATAAAACATCAAAGGCTTAATTTTTTAATTCAATTACGAAAAAAAAAGAACTTTTCCACCTCCAGTTTTTGAGATGCCCTGGTATATTGTCCTTGTGCAACCACCTTTTGTC
>KV751358.1:1181005-1193418 GCA_001698575.1 Mola mola
ATTTCTGATGCTGTTAAAGGGTACAGTCCGTGCGACTCTGCGAACTGCAGCTGCCATCTCAGGTGAGTCTGATGCCAACAGATACAACCCAGCCGCTGGAATAAAACTTAACTTTATACATCAAAAGCACAAACCAGACATCAGTGCATTAGGATTAATTTGACTTCATTTCTCCTCTACTTTTCAGTGTCTTACAACATGACTTGCGGCCCTTTAAAGGGGAAATCTCCAAGGACCTCATGGCTGTGACTCTACACAGAGGGGTGGGCACCCACTACCAGGTCATTGGACACAAGCTGTACAGAGAGCACAGCTGCATGTTTCCGGCCAGGTTGGGGAGGAAGAAGTGCCTCACACCGTTATTGACTGATCGGCTGTTTACCTTTAAATCCATCATGATCTTTTATTCCCACCTTCAGGTGCAGTGGGGTGGAGCATTTCATTCTGGAGGTGATTGACAGGTTACCGGACATGGAGATGGTGGTGAATGTCAGGGATTACCCTCAAGTCCCCAGCTGGGTGGAGCCGATGCTGCCCGTCTTCTCCTTCAGTAAGGTCAGACTCTGCACATGCACACGTGCACACGCGGATGTTTTATTTAAAGTGCACTGAAATGTCTGTGTGATGGATTTTGAGTAGACGGCAGACTACCAGGACATCATGTACCCTGCGTGGACCTTTTGGGAAGGTGGACCTGCTGTGTGGCCCATTTACCCCAAAGGTCTGGGAAGATGGGACCTCATGAGGGACGACCTGAAAAAGTATGAGTGTTTCTGCTCGTGCTGAAAACATAAAGCCGTGTTTTGGTCCTGTCTAACTGTAAATTGTTTTGGTTTTGAACAGCTTTTCAACCAATAAAATTAGAGGCTGGCACCGCCTCCAGGCATTTTATAAATGGATTAACACATAAAATGATGAAAAATTAGTTAGAGAAAAAAATGTTTTTGCTGCCATATTCACTGTTCTCAACTAACGTAGATTATTCAGTAACTTTGAGTTTATTTATAAAGCAAATTGGTCAAAGTTTGTGGGTTATTGCCTCTCAAATGTGATGATTTATATGTACATATTTGTTGTTTTTTTTTTAGTCATTTCTATAAAATTGAGAACTTCTACTTGCACATTCTGACACAGTTTAATGGAGCAGTTATAATAAGCGCCTGTTCTCCATCTAATGTAGGTCTGCAGCACAGTGGCCTTGGAAGAAGAAAGACTCCAGAGGATTTTTTAGAGGCTCTAGGTCAGTTTTTTTTAAGTGTTTTTAATGAATTGTGTGATTATCTGACTTTATACAAGAATTAGTCTTTTTTATATTGGCTATTTTATTTCCTTTTTCACCTTTTTCACATTTTCTAACCTTTACATTATTGTAACATATTTCCCTGCTTTCTCTGATCCTCCTCCGTGTGTCTGTGACAGAACCAGTCCAGAGCGCGACCCTCTCATTCTCCTGTCCAGAGAGGATCCCGAGCTGGTGGATGCAGAATATACTAAAAACCAGGCTTGGAAGTCTGAGAGGGTCGGTGGCACTGAACCAACGCCACATCGGCGTCCGGTACATTCAAAGTTACTTTATCATTTACTTACCAGGTGCTGCTTTCTGTTGTAGGACACACTAGGGAGACCCCCAGCCACAGAAATCCCACTTGTCGATCACTGCAAATACAAGTAAGCTGCATTTCAGAGCTGCCGATCATGGCTGGAATGATAGTGATTTAACTTTGAGCAGTTTTTGATCGTCCCTGCCTGCTTGTGTTTGCGCCCTCGTAGGTATTTATTCAACTTCCGGGGCGTGGCGGCCAGCTTCCGCTTCAAGCACCTCTTCCTCTGTGGTTCCCTGGTGTTTCACGTGGGGGATGAATGGCAGGAGTTCTTTTACCCTCAGCTCAAACCGTGGGTCCACTACATCCCAGTGAAGCAGGACCTCTCTGATGTCCGGTAACTAGATTCAGGCTTTTGTCCCTTTTAGTTTCACTGATTTAGATATACTAATTACCATTTAATATTTGAATTTCTGAGATTTTTCCACATTGGTTTAAATATTTACCATGACTACAACTGTATAGGAAATGAGGTAAATCAATTTATATTAAGAAATATGAACAGTTGGAACTGCATGTATGTTTTAATCCCACAAAAAGAAAGAAATTATGAACTTAATTAAAACCTGACACCTAAAATCTTACGTAAAATACTAACGAAACTTCTTTATAAATAGAAATAAAGCAAACACAAATTTTAATGTGTGGATTTACATGTTCTGTATCCTCAGGGAGCTTCTACAATTCGCCAAAGAGAACGACGCCATCGTGCAGGAGATCGCCACGAGGTAATGGGTTGTATGATTATATTTTAATGTGTTTGTGCAGTCGGTCTGACTTTATGTTTCTCTCGCTGCCCACAGGGGTAGGGAATTCATTGTGGACCACCTGCGGATGCAAGATATCTCCTGCTACTGGGAGCAACTCCTCACAGAGTATAGCCGTCTTCTCACCTACAAGCCCAAAAGAAGGGACAGCTACAGCCAGATTGTCCACAGAGTCAGCAGGACGGAGCTGTGAGAGAGAGAGCCTCAGCAGGATCCAGGGCAGCTGTCGTGAACGGAAAGTCCAGATCATGAATGTAATTGGTGCACCACAACATATGATTCATTCACAAGCAACGTTGGAGCGCCTGTGTTCACAGGAGTACGCTCACAGGGCACATAGCTTAGTACTACATAGTCAGGATGCTGCCATACCTACAGGGGCCACTAGGGTCTCAGTTACTGCCTTGGAGCTGCTGTTTGTACCAACCAAGTTTTTGTACTCATTTAAAAGGGAAAAGCAGTCTGTGCCTCTTAAGGGAGAGAAAATGATAATCACTGCATGGTCATGAAAAATGGTAAATTTACAAGAAAATATGCACATAAATGTGTGCAGTTTGAAAATCCACCATAGTGCATTATGGGAGGTTCAGATGTACTTTTTTTAGAGTTTGACTAAGATGGTGTGTTCAGACAGAAGGCAAAGCAAATTTTCGTCTCGTCGTTTTATTTATATGTAAACACCTGACTTTAAGCGACTGCGTCGAGCAGGTTGAGGAGCTCCACCCTCATCTTCTCCACAAAACAATATGCCAATTTTTTGCTGAAGCTGAATATTTGCGTCTAACTGGGTACTGTAATATCAATTACTGTTCAAAGAATCGATTATCTACTGTTTTCTTAGAGAGCCACAGGTTCTGGGTGAGTTTCAGTGCCTTGCACAAGATAACACCTTTGATTCTTTTTTACTAAATTCTTTACATTCATCTGTGGACACTTGAAACTCTAATTTTGAATACTACACAAATACGTGTGATGTTATCTTTTGACAGCTGCTACACAAGAGTGCGCCAGCAATACTAATAAATATGGACGCCGCTCTGTTACATGTTTGAAGCACAGAATGATGAAGTTACAAAGTACTTGTTTGCTATTTTCTTTTTCTAGCATTTTTTTTGTGTATCAAACAATAGGGAAGTTCTACCCAGGAGCCCTGATCTAATCATGCCCATATTTACTGAAATCCTGTTGATATAATGAAAATGAATGGCCAAAATTGATGGCTTTGAGGGTTAGTATCATTGCATGAGTAATTTTGAAAGTCACAGGCTAATATCTCATGTTGCCAAGGACAAACACGGGACATCAGTGCCCTCTAGTGGACAACTAAAACCCCAGCAGCCTTTAACTAAGCGTTAATGCAGCACATCCGCATTACTTGTCCATTGTAACAAGGTTTCCATTTTAATGTGTTCTGCCATAAATGCAATAACTTGAAAGCACAGAAAAATTAATGACAGTCAGCATTTCATTCCAACTACCAAAACATAGCAATAATCCATTTAGTGTAATTCTTCTTTTGAATGTGTGGAGTTTCCAAGAAACACTCATGTTGATGGTTAATGTTGTGAATGTTGAATATGTTGTAGTATTCATTCTCACCCTATGTGCATTTTCACGGTATTTTTAAGAACGCTGGTTAAAAAAAAAAAGGCCTGTTTGTATGCTGATTTGACCAAAAAGCTGTGGTTGTATGCCTGGTCAAACTTTGACGTGCAAGTTGTTCTGCTTTTATGGTAATAAAGACTTTGGGTTCTTGTAACTTTTCTTTTAATGCCTTTTGTACTTTCAGAAAACAAAAAACGGAGACTTTCTTTCTGTTAATTAATGCACGCGCTTGCTTCACTGTCTGAAGTATTTTCAGTCCTCCACCGACAGGCGGCGCTGTTTTTCCCGTGACCAAGGTTAAGAGGTCGGAACGCCGGCAGGCTACTGGAAAGTCACTTGATATTGAGACAGTAGAATGGCAATTATGGGCTTTATTAACTGCATGAAATAAGCTTTGACTAAACTGCGGTCTTTATGAAACAGGTTTTATTGTCGGAAAGTTCCGTTCGGTTTCGTTGGTAAGCTGCTGTTTCTCTTTTATAATGAGGCGCTAATAGCATGCTAAGTGTTACGTGCTCCCATTATCGGACACACCTGATAAATTGCAATTTTATTGTAAATTATGCAACTGAAGCATGTAGACAGACGACTGCAATGTAAACCTTAATTCATACGCGACTCCTAAGAAGTTATTTTGTACACGGACACCTATTTATACTAGCCTGGTTAACGTTAGCTAACAGGACTGTATGGTCTGACCTGACTTTAAAGGTGGGCAGCTGACGCTGTTATGATGACGATTTTTGACATTAATGCCACACGGTTGACTTTATTTTTATGTTTTAGGAATCTTTATAGTTTGCTACTTACACTTGTATCTTCTAAGATGACTTGTTTTTTTCCAGAAAAGGGCATTGAAAGTTAAGAGAGCCCAGACACTTGCTGAGAATTAAATGCTAGTGTTAGCCTACATTACTCAAAATCAATGTATCTTTGAAGCTGTGAGCAGGAATTTCCCGAAGAACAACTGATTATCACAATGAGATGATATGACTTATTATGGATAAGGATTTATTATTTTTTATTTTTTTAACACGGAGAGAGATTGGTTCTCACATTTATTAGTTGGTAGTTACTGAGTCTGAAAGACAAATTCGTTAAGATACCTTTGTAAAGAAACCTGGGGGTCCCAGCCGTGCATTGAGTGTTCGAGGACATATTTTGAAGCCATGAGAAAAAATAGTCTTCCAAAAAGTCTGCTTGTGTGCCCAGTGAGTTTTGAGAGGACTGCACCATTTAACAGCTGCTGGGTTGGACAGCCTGTGTGGCCCTGCCAGAATTTTACACGCCTCGAGGCTGTTTGTTTTGAGGACGGAGCTTAAGTTGAGGAAGTGAGTGCAGCATCCCAACCCACCGCCATGTGTTTGTGCTCCTCTGCAGTGACCTAATGCCAGCTGAAGCGTGATGCATCCAGAGCAGCCCAGAACAGGTCTGGCCCTGCAGGGACGCCAGGCAGATTCAGCCCCTCGGGGCATGTTGAGCACCGGCCTACTGCAGAGCCTCGTCCAGAGCGCCAGGCCTCTCTCCTTCTGCTTCTTGCTCCCCAGGGTCCATGCAGCTGATGTGACTGCTGCTCAGCCTGCGCAGATGCCATCGACTTCCTCCTCTGCCGGTCCCGCTGCTGCACCCCTCCCCTCTCCCAGCAGCCCGCCAACGATCATGGGCAAGCCAGAATTCCCAGACACAGGATGGGCTCGCATCAAGGACCTCTTTGACAGAGAGTCAGTATTGCTGTTCCTTCTTGACTTAACTTCCTTCCCCCTTTTCTTTGGTGTTAAAACCCAAACAGTTGATCATGCAGATACTGAAAGTTCTGTTTTGAGACTACACTCACATCAAGTTGTGCATGGAGAGACTTATCATAGAAAGTGCGCGGGACACCTGGTAGAGTAGAATCGTTGTATTTTCTTGTGAGGGTCACTTATTCTGGAATGCACAACCATTTGTTTGCACTTAATTCTTTTCTCCTTTGGCATATACTCAAGTATATTGTTGGACAGCTAAAGGAACTTAATCATCATCAAGTGCTGGAACACACGTTACTTAACTCTTTACTATATTATTAAAACATTGTGGAGATTGAGCTGTGAAAGTTGTAATAATAACATCAGCCAACAATCCGGAGTTTGTAATTAAAACTCCACATCTCCCTGTAGTGTGACTCAGAGGTACCCGGAGGAGCTGACCAATGTGATAAAGAGCGGCGTGGTTGCAGCACTGTTAGGCCTCATCTACGGAGGCCTGCCAGCAGCTCGCCACGCCAGGCAGAGGTACATCCAAACCAGCCAGGCGGAAATCTACACCAGCCGAGTGGACGCAGTGGTGAGTGAGTGACGGGCAGAAAATGAGCTGCATGTGTGGGAACATTAGTGCCAATGTGATATGTTAAAGTTATTTCTTTGTGTCGACATCAGCGCTCAGCCCATAACGCAGCAATTCGAGGGTTTGTGAGATACGGGTGGAGGTGGAGCTGGAGAGTGGGTGCTTTTGTCACCTTGTTCAAGTAAGCAAACAACTCGTTTCTATCAGACATCACTGTTTCTTTAAGTTTAGAGTTCAGTTTGAGAGCTGCACGCTATGAACTTTTGCCCTTATTCTGAAAATGTAAATGCAGTGAATACAGCCTCCTTTTCAGTTGTTTAAACCACCATCTTGAAGAGGTCGGCTGCAATATTGATGCATGTCCGAAAACCTGTTGATAACCAAGTCTTTTATAATGTTTAAAAGTTGGTGCTTTTCACTTTCAAAACAGAAATGTGGCCTTTTTTCTTTGAATTTATCTCTACTTCAACTTTGCAAACTGATGGCTAGTTTGTGTTTAATGCACAGAATTGACAGTCTGAGGTAAACAGTCACAGGACTTTGTTAACTAAACATTGTTTTTATACTTTTCCATGAATTTTATGAAAACCCTCTGTGACTGTTTATGCTCTCAGTGCTGCTGGTGAAGACTGTTTTTGTTTTTCTGTTTTTTTCCACTACGGTAATGTTTGATTTCCAGTGACCTTGAGCTTGGTTTCTGTCATGTGCTTCCCTCCCTCTTTAGTTCCATCAGCACAGGGCTCTCTGTGTACCGGGACAAGTACACCCTCAGCCATTACACTGCAGCTGGAGGTGAGCCACATGGACTTTAAGTCTTTATTTATCCCGGAAGAGCTGACTTGGCTCGCTTCGTTCTATCACAACCAAGTGGCCTTACTGTCACTTATGTCCCAACATGTCTATCTCAATATAGCTCAACAACAGATTAAATAAGAGAATTTAAAATATGACTACATGAAATCTAATAGGCACTTGTTTATTTACTAATATCAGTCCAGCCGTATTGCTGTGGATCAGTATCTTCTCTTGTGATACCGTATAACTGGGTCCTCAGGGTCTTCAGTCGCTGGCTATGAACCACAGCATCACCACATGTGGCAGAGGAGCCTTATTGCATGTTGTTGTTGTCATCTCCAGTGCAGCTGTCTAAATACGAGCATACAAATGTCCATAAATTAATGAATAATAACATGATTACTCTAGAAATTTACTGACTAAAACATGTAAGTGTATATTGTGCAGAAGTTACGATTGATTTCTAGTAGTGGAACTCTTATGATGATCAGTTAAGCCAATGATGAATAGTTCATTTTTACCAGTGACAAAAAGACGCTGTGCTGCGTGTGTTTGTGTGTGAGCAGCTGTAACCGGAGGCCTTTTCAGGCTGAACCTGGGCGTCCGAGGTGCGGTGGCAGGGACCATCATCGGCGCGGTGCTGGGGTAAGCTTCTTGTGTACACAATCACATTCATTGATCGGTGATTCCAGTGTTTCTTCTAACAGCCGTGCCTATTTGTTCGTGTGTTCGCCGTTCATGCCCGTGTGCTCGACAGCAGCAGGCACTCTGGCAGCCAGCTGCGGCCCTCCCAGCAACCCTCTGTCACCCAGCTGAACCCCCCCCCCCGTTCTGTTCACCGTGCCAGAGGCACCCATGTGCACTGCAGAGGGCTGTGTTTTGGGTACTAGAGCAAGGAGGCAGGCCAAGGCAGCAGCTGGCCCTCTCTGTTATCCCTGCCTCTCATCTCCATGCACCATGGTCTGATCTGGACTTCTGCTTCACTCCATCTCCTCGCTCTGTCCCACTTTTCACTCGTTCCTCTGGGCCGTTTCAGCTGGGTGCACAGAGCCAAGAGCAGATTCGACTTTGATCCTGTGAGGGAGATTGAGTATGAGGTGTTTGAGAGCAGAGCAGACTGGAGGAGTGGGTTTGGATTGTTGTTGTGGTCATCAGCTCCTTTTTGGCTCAGCCCTTGTCTGTTTTCCCGCTGGCTCCGTACTTGCATTGCCTCCTCCTCCTCCTCCTCCTCCTCCTCCTCTGTCTGCCTGAGGGAGCAGCCACCTGGAGCATTTGATCTGTGCAAATATCCGCAGCCTTGCTGTGCCAGGTGCGGTCAGGTCACAAAGGGAGGGCCAAAATGGAAGCACATCACGCTCCAGAGCTCCTTGTTTTGCATGTGACAGAGGTATGACTGCAATGTTTTTGTAGGAGACAGCTGAGAGCAAATTAGACTCTAGAATTGTTACCGTGGTGCAAATGGCAGACAGCTTGAGAGGTTTATGCAATTAAAGTAGCCGATTCTTCAGCGTCTGCATGTATCAGCTGTCATTGTTACAAAACAGATTGTGTAATCACAGAACCTTGTAACTGATTATACCAGCTCACCCACTTTCAATGTCACTGATGTTTACCATACAGCGTCTCAGAGTTGCATATTTACATCTGTTGCACTGTTGGTAACAATGAGCCTGAGAGGATAAAAGTTTAATCGAGTGTTTTCTGTTTTGTCTGTGTTTCAATGAACGTGAGCTATAAAGCCATTTAGCCTCCGAATACGTTTATAGGAATTCTAATGAATTAAATAAGCTCTCTTCTGCTCAGGCTTCCCACCGGTGCCCTGATCATCAGCATACAGTCGCTGGCTGGAGAAGCTGCCAGGGAGCGGAGGAGAAGAGAGCGGAGGGAACTCTATGAGCTCAGACTTGCAGAATGGTGAGACCTGCTGAAAAATTGTAATTACAACCGTTTACACTTAAAGTTTGGCGTTATCCTGGTGTGTTTTCTTTTCCGTCCTTAGGACCGCGCGTCTGCAGTTAACAGAGGAGCTGATTGGAGATCTGGATGTGAGCTCTACAGGCGACGATGCCAAGAGGGACATGCAAAGGATCCAGGAACTGCTGAGTTTGCCACAGAATGAGGACAGGACTCGAGGAGCCAATGACAGTAGCTGCCCATCACCCACTGAGCCTTGAAGGTGGGACTTCACACAGTGTTTGGGGTACATGGTTCAGGTTTTTTCCCTGGATTTCACAAACTCTCTCTTGATTAATGGAACGTGCTTGACATCACAAAAAGACTATTGTCCGTGTCCTTGAGTAGCTCCAGCTCGAGCTGCTCAGGAGGCAGCTGATACCGAGCAGCTTTGGGACGCAGGTTTCAGCGAGTCTTGAATGTTGTCTTTTAAAGACATTTTGGGGAAGTGGGGATTTTTGTCCAGTAAAGTTGCTCCTGGGACAAAAGAGAAGGATCATGCATTCTTCTGATGACTCAAAAGTTGTTGTTGTCGTTGCAAATGATGAATACAACGTCTGTGAAATTGTGTTCAAAAGCTCAGCAAACATACAATAAGAGTAGATGAAAACAATGTGTACGTGGCATCTCTTACAGGCATCATTTAACTCTTCTTACACACAAAATATACCCACCACGCGTCACCTTCTTCATTCATCACGAAGGTTGCGATGATGTGGAGCTGTGAAAATTATTAATAAAATATATTACAGCAAAAAAACACTGTTGCTGCACGTTGAGCACGTGTCTGATCATGAATATTCATCACGTCTGTACATATTTCACCGCTAAATTCACTCTCATGTCCATTATTATTATTATTTCCAATGTGATGACGGCACATTGTAGGAGATTCAAATGTTAAGCTGTATTTAGGTCTGTCTCACACTGAACACTTAAAATTTACAACTCTAAAGTCAATATGCAGTTATTACAAATATTTTATCTGTGATAAATGCCAGAAGAATGGATTTTTCTAAGCAGCAGCAGCAGCAATATAGACGAACTTGGCAGCCAATCATAAACATACCACTTACAAAAGATGAAAATGTTTCTATCACCGAATGCAAATGTGTGGCTAGAGCCTTTATTTGTGCATCATTTCATGTTGGAACAGTCTCAACAAACCCACACACGTACGCAGTGAAGTTCACAAACCACAAGCTGTTTGTAAATGCAGATTAAGCATTTTGTGTATAAAAGTCACAACATATATACGTTTTTGATGAAATTTGCAAACTATTTCAATTAAATTTGTGGATTTCCATTACATATATTTAAAACAAATGTTTGTGCGTGCATTGAAAAATATTCTTCATATTTATCATTTACATATATTTTGCGACTGATCAAACGCATTAAAGTCCTGCCTAAAACAATTACAACCTATACCGCGGCAAGCCACCAGGGGGCGAAAGATAATTTGGCTTCGCTTTCGGGAGCGCTACTGTTGTGCATCGTTCCATGCGCTCGATGATGCATCTTGATAAAACCTTAACTCAAAGATACAGCCTCGTTGTATTTAGGGGATCATCATAAATGTCTAAAACCAGCTGCTGTACTTACAGTTGGCTGCATGTGAACAAACAAGCAGCCAATTCATGCCTATTACAAAGTGGCTTGTTCTTTTGCCCTGTGTCTGTCATGCAGTGTGTTCTTTTTCACTGTGCCTCTTGGGCTTTCCAACAACTAGGTCAAACATAGCGTCGTTCCCTTGTGTAAACAAGATGTGACAGCAGCTGCTGGGGCCCGGATGCAGCCACGACTGCTGATGTGCAGTAGGAGCCTTTGAACTCCAGAGCACTTGGTCAGCGACAATAACATCCGATTGGAAAAGTGTTTGGTTTACCCGCAAGTACTGTGTGTTTAAATATCAAGCAAGGGGAAGCTGGAGGTGAGGTTTAGAATGACATTTTATTAAGGCTTTCACATGCAAATGTTAAGAAGTTGGACCTTTGCTCTGTATTGCTTGAATGGAAGTGCAATATTTAATGTTGTTATCACGTTTTAGGCCATACATTCTTCTGGGGAATGTCCTTAAATCAGTGTACACAAACACTGATGGACATGTAAGTGGGACGTTTAAATGTTGACAGGATACCTTAGTCATCCTCTCCACGGTAGACACTACTAGCAGGGCTATAACATTTACTAATGGCCTCTCATTTCCCTCTATTGACGGCTTTGCAGAAGCGCCCCTTCACCTTAAAGAAAAAGAAAAATCAATAAATCACATTCACATTTAGACACTACACCTTCAATCAATACTACATACTAAATAAGTCATAATATATTCACAGACAGTCAGGATTTACGTATTATGTGCTCAGTTTAGTCTAATTTCAGCAGGCTCGGTTTCCTGTAGGTCTCACGTTCAACAATAGAATCGCTGCAGCATCTCGCCTGTACGGACTGAAAAGGTCTGACAGACGTAACAAGACACCATAGTGATTTGTGAGTCGACGGGAATACTTCGGAGGTCGGCTCCGATCTGGACTGGGAGCAAAGAAAGGGGGCGTAACGGGGTTGTATTTTCTGTTTTATTTCAGGATTCCGACAGCCGCACTTGTCAAACTAGAAGCCGTTAAACCCCAAAGTGAAACAGTACAATTACCGCGTCTTTGATGCGCTCACACTGGGCCGGCTGTAATTTGCCAAAACACTCGTCAGCCACAACGTCCGGTTGGACTGTTGGACTAATGTGAGCGGGTTCATGCCGGGTTCAAGTCGCCGTCTTGCTGGGAGCGGTGTTTGCTCCCATCTGAGTGAGGGCGGGGAGGATTTACTACTGTGCTTCAGCACAGGAAAACAACTGGGCCAAGTGTGAGTGCACCAGAATCGTTCCAAAGCTTTCAGCTTCTCTTTACGGACTCAATTTCGGGGACAAAGTATCAGACGAGTAGATCAGGCCGGATCGAAAATGAATAAAGATTTCTTTTATTTTTCAAATATAACGCCACAAATTCACAGGAACGAATCCAAACGTCTTATCAGCTACTATAACAAGAACCTTCTTATCGCTTAATTAACTTTAAAGTATAGAATATTATACCACCTGTGCAGCTAATAAAAAAGAGAATATTGTGATGTCTGTTGGCAATCGCCCGGACAGGAGCCTTTATGTTTTCGGTTTGTCCGTCTGTCCAGGTCGTCCTTGTGAACCAGTTGCATTCGCCTTGGATCGATTGGACCTTGACCTTTGGAGGTCACCGATTCCTGCAAGCTTCTAAGTGAAATATCCCAGGAACACTGCAGAATGGATTTTAGTCTTCCTTGTTCTGGGATCTTTAACGTGTGTGTGTGTATATATATATATATATATATGTTGTTA
>KV751358.1:1200902-1224153 GCA_001698575.1 Mola mola
GCACGAGACTATTTTTACTTTTCTGATATGATTATGCAAAGTTTGGAGTTGGCAAGAATTGGCACCAGAAATCTACCTGAGCTGCAAAAACATTTTCATGAACATGACACTGCCTATTTATTCCAGCACAACAATCGGCATTCGTTATAATATAACACTTTCAGAATCAAAGAATCCTAAACTGGTCTGCCTGCAGTCCAAATTTGTCCCTCCTTGCCTGGCGTGTTCTGGGTTGCAAAACATGACAAAAGAGGCCTTGGGCTATTGAGCAACTAAAACCATGAATCAAGTAAGAGCATTCCAGAATGTTATTCCAAATTACTGTCCTCTGTTCAAACAATACATACAATACATTATGTAACAACGTCCAAACCTTTTTGGAATTGGGTTTGGCTTTCCTCTTAATTTATGAAATTTAAAGTTAGCATTAATAATGAACATATGTGTATAAGAGGTTTTCGTAAAGCAAAGTGTTCCTAAACATCACTTTGTTACTCATGATAACAAATGATAATTAGCAAAGTTAGCGCAAGAGGCCATAACAACTTTTGAAATAACTTTTCAGTCAGGCACCTCGATACCTTTTGAGTAATTTGTGTAATTCGTAATAATTCAAGAAACCTGACTTGTTTCAATTTCAATAAAAAAAACATGCCTGCATGTCAAAAAAAATGGATGTAGCAGAATGTCATTTTTTTAAGATGTAGGCAGTAATTATCTAAATTGAAAGAATAAAATGCTTTAAAAATTTAAAGTTTTACATGTAATGCGTCTAGAATACATCATGCTCACTTTCTTAAAAAAACAAGTGTTTTAATTTTTGCATATGTATTAACATAATCCGTGGTTCAAAATAATGTTCTTAAAAGAGATTGCACTTTTATTCATTTGTAATTTGGTTTGCCAGTTCATATAGTATTTGTAAAAATATAAAAGAACTCCTAATGATGATGTACCCAGATTAGAATTGAATAATAATTCTTTGGATAGCAGTTCTGTTCGGACTGGGTTTATGCTGTTGTTGATTTTAAAATACTGTTTAATAACCTCATAGCTGTTATTAAACAGCCATGAGGCGGTTTGAGACTTTTTGTAAAAATGAGGTTGCACAATGTAAGGATGCTTATCCGTTACAAGATGCCTGCATAAGCCAAAATGCAGCATAGGATCCTCAGGCAGGGCTGTGCTGGCTGTTCCTGAGTCTCGACTCTATGAATCGGTGACATTTTTTTTAAATCACTACTTCGATAACCATACCTAGTTTTTTTATTAAAAAAAAAAAAAGCTTTTGTTTATTTATTTGTATGCATGCATGGATACTAGCACCTCTGTCTCTGTGTGCTTTGTAGTGCTGAAGGCCTAAAATCAAGCAATTTTCATGGTTTTGATTTGTTTTAATATTGTACGTCATTGGCACTTTGTAACTTTGTTTTGAAAAGTGTACTACAAATGAAGTTATTGTCATTGCTATTGTTTTTTTGTTTTAAATGTTTTGTCAGATTTTGGGGCGATGAAGTTAGAAAAGCCATAAAGGCACTTCGGGAACCTTGCCTGTCCAGCGTTCTTATAAAGTGCTATGGGAGGTCCTTTGCAGCAGCTGGGCTGTTTGTCTTTTCAATGGTAAATTCTAGTGATGAAAAGCACAAAGTTAGATGCGAATAGAAAGAAACGAGGGCTATAAAAACACAACCTAATCCGTGTATTTTCTTTCTCATCTCTTGTTGGTTCTTTGTCATGAAGGAGGTAATTAAAGTGATCCAGCCGCTGCTTCTGTGGAAAATAATCCAGTATTTTGAAAACTATGACCCAGATGACCAAACAAGTCTTGTCAGTGTTTATGGTTATACTGTGGCATTGTCGCTCTCCGCCTTTGGCCTGACCCTCCTCCAACATCTCTACTACTACTCCGTTGTGAGAATAGGCATGAAGATTAGGGTGGCCGTTTGTCACGTGATCTACGGGAAGGTTGGTGAACTTGAGCGGGTTTTACAGTTAAGATGGTCTCTGTGTGCGGTTCTACTATACCTGTGAAATTTCTGTGGCCAGGCTCTTTGTCTCAGCAGCGAGTCCATGGGTCAAACAACCACCGGGCAAATTGTCAACCTCATTGCGAATGATGTCAATCGTTTTGACGAGGTAGGGGAGGACACGCTAGAAAGTGAAATGTGAACGCAGGGATGTCGGTGGTGATGATTTTTGCTTCGTCTTCACAGATCACACTCAATCTCCACTACCTGTGGGTGGGACCTCTGCAAGCAATGGTAATTATTTTTTTCCTCTGGTACGAGATTGGCCCCTCGTGTTTAGCCGGTTTGGCAACCATTGCTCTAATGGTGCCCGTGCAGACCTGTTTTGGAAAGCTCTTTGGCATCTTCAGGTAAGGAACCATAACATAGTGAAGAAGAAACGCTTTCATCGTTGTTTTTCTCCTTTTTTTTTTTCTCCTTAGTTTTCCTTATCTAAAGCCACTTCTGCAGCAGCTGTAACATTAGTTCTTGGATTATGAGAGATTGTTTTGGGTTTTATTTTTTGTTTTTTAGGAGCAAAACAGCAGTTCTGTCAGACAACAGAATCCGCATCATGAACGAAGTGGTGTCTGGCATCAGGATCATCAAGATGTACGCCTGGGAGAAACCATTTTCTGCTCTCGTTGCTGATGTTAGAAGGTAAAGATGAAGCTTTTTTTTTTTTTTTTTTCCACAGACAGATAATGGAGGATTGTGATATTTAAATCACATCAAATGAGTTATGGGGCTGTTGAGAGCGTAAGAATGTTCTTAAAATGACAGTGACATTTTGAGAGCATTTGTTCTTGTTGTATAAAACAAGGCTGATGGATGTACCGACTGTTGGGGTCCCTGTGACTGATTTATTAAAAGAAAATGATGTACTATTTATGAAATTCAACAGTATAATCATGATTAGTTTATCACTAATTATGACATCATATTCTGCAAAAACACCTTTCTGGCCACCATAATTAAGGAATAAAAGGAGAGATGTACAGTTATGTCCATAAGTATTGGGACATTGACACAATCTTTAATATTCATCTTTAAGCCGCAATAGTGGATTTGAAAATCAAGATGTGATTGAAGTGTAGACGTTCAAAGCCTCTGAAAAGAGGGGAATTTGTGTGTTTTTTTTTTTGTTTGTTTGTTTTTTTTTTTGTTTTTTGTTTTTTTTTTTAAATGGCTTTAATTTCTAAATGGTTAATGCAAAAATTTGATACCCCTCAAATTAAAGCAGAAAATCACATCTTGATTCTTTGTTTGCAAATCATTTATTGTGCTGCAAAGAGACTAAATAACACAAGTTGCATTACTGTCATATACTTAAAATCAGATTTCTTTGTAAACATAAATCAACAAAACAAATTGTGCGTGTGTGTTTTCCCTGCATCCCTTATCACCTGTTAAGGAGGTTATCAACATGAAACCGGTTAGGTTCCACTCATCAAAGGCTGCTAACTTATAAAACGCAGGAGATAACAGTTTCCTGCAGGGATTCACGTGCAGGATGGGCTCTGTATGCTGTGTGAGGAGGATCTACCAGGTTAAAAGACAAACATTCAGCTCTTGTCTGCATGTTGACATAGTGTGCGAAGAGATCGGTGTCTCAGTGCTGTCGGTTTACTTTTGAAGAGCTCAAACGAAACGAGTTTGCCATCCGTTCGCTGTTAGTCTCTGAGCCACAACGCTCATGATTAAATGGGTCCCCTGCCAATGTTCAAGTGATATTCATATCTTGAACACTGAAGTGTTTCCCATGCATTCTTTTTTTTCTGCTTCACTTTTTTATCTCACAATTAGGCTTTTTCACTTCAGGCAAAGGTTTTCCACATCTATTCATCCTTTGCCATGGAGGGATTAAAGGCAGGTGAAGGACGAACTCTGAGAGTCTAAGATTTCACAACGCTCTTTTGATAATTACAACGCTTCAGTGTTTAAGCACGTTGCTCGACTAGCTCGATGAGGCTGTACAATGCAAGCAGCACCAGGCATAATGAAATGCCAAATTACTACTTTTATTTTTTCTTCACTAACACCACTCAGAATGTTACTGCAAGTCTCTTATCGTCAACATGGAATTATGAACTGTGTGGTGAACAAAGAAATGGCATGAAGGCAAAATACCAAACAGTTTACATGAAATCCCCCCCCCCATGAACAGTATGTTCTAATAACTTTGAATTTTATTGCAAGTCTCGTCTTGTTAAGGTGACTAAAATTAATTACAGACTGAGTTTTACATACCTTCCAGTGTTTGCATAAAGGATGAAAGCAGTGACATTTCGAGTGTAGTTAGTGGCGGAAAAGCAATTTCTTTCTGACAGTTAGACCCCCTGGGCTATTAACTGTTGACCGGCTAACCTGACTAATTGGTCCTAATGAACAAACACCGTACTGTAAAATTCAGGTAAAGGGGTTTAGGTTTAAAATAAAACACTGCTGCAGCCTACAGAGTCTCCAGCTTGTTTAACTACTTTTTTATTATTATAGGAATTGTATGTCAAAATGTCTTTAAAGGGGAAAACTTGTAAAGCACAACCATTTTAAGTAGATACTTTAACACAGCAGAGCCTAGTTTTCATTCATTCACTTTGGACATCTCAGCCGTTGGGACAGAGTCTTATTGCAAATATTGCCTGTGTGTTCGGCACAACCCAAAGTTCCCCCATGAAAACCAACAGCAGCTTTATGACAGCACTGTGGGAGAGTAAAACACACCGCACCTCCACCGACTGAGAACACACCGCAACTCATCACACAAGTAAAACGAGCATCCGCCGAGAGAGTTATGCAACACTCCCAATTAAATCAGCCAGGAATTCTGGTCGATTTCCCCATGCACAGGTGTGAATCAGCGTTCTCAGTAACTAGCCCCGTGAGGCCCCAGAACCGGTAGTGCTCTTCTAGGTTGTTCTTTAACGTTCATACTCTGGTTACTGAGTCATCTTCTGTGTTTAATCTGTCAGAGATTTCCATTTTCTGGCTGCCAAAATTTTACATGTGGGACGAAAACTTTGTAAAGCTTTCTTGTCTTCAAGTCAAAGATGGTGAGAAGTTGATAATGAAATGACACGGAAAAACGTTGACGTAGTTTTTAAAGGTGTCCTTGGTTGCACTTGCTTTTATTGAGGTACGGCTTTGTGACAGCTCTGCCAGTATATCGATTTTTGTCCCCTTTTGATCCATTTTGGCACAATTTTTGTGGCAAAACTGCCACTTGAGAGACTTTTCAATCCAACTCTTTGGCTTTAAAGCATCGGCCTCCTCCTCACTGAGTGACAGCTAAGGTTGTGTGCGTAGGAGACTTTCCCATGGAAATACATCGACTCTGCCTAATGCTTTGACTGCGGGTTGTTTCTGATTTGCACTTCAAATCAAAGCCTCCTTTAACACCAGCTCAAGCGCCTCCTTCCGTTTCCTTGTTTTCCCAGGAACGAAATCAGCCAGATATTAAAGAGCTCCTACCTTCGAGGACTCAACATGGCCTCCTTCTTTGCCAGCAGCAAGATCATCGTCTTTATTACCTTCACTCTCCATGTTCTCATGGGCAACAGCATCACTGCCAGCAGCGTGTTTGTTACAGTCTCCCTCTACGGCACAATCAAGCTGACGGTCACCCTGTTCATGCCTCTGGCCATCGAGAAGTTGTCCGAAACACTGGTCAGCGTTCGAAGGATTAAGGTAATTCTCCAGACTTTTGTGTTTAGTTTAACTTGTCCTGGATTGAACCACGCTCGCCATCATCAGGAACAATTCAGATTCATGTCGCCAGACTCTCGAGGTCAGTGCTTTGAGGTCAGCTGTATTGACTCTGCTCGTCCAGCATCCAAACTATTTGACCTTAGGTACAGTTTAAGCCAGACATGGCACACAACTACAGGCTGAATCAGGTGAGATTTCATGCTCTGGGAGAGATGAGACTCCTGCGTGTGTCCAAGTGTTTTCATAACCCTGCAAACACAATATAGATAATGTTATAGAGATTGAACTGGGGAGGGTCGTCACTGGCCTAAATCTTTTATCCCGCCAAGCAGAAGATTAGAGGCAATTACGGATTCGCTGACCTACCTCTCTCACGGCTTTTAGGAAATACTAATGGCATGATTTCTAGAAAATACTTGACTTAAAAACAAGTAGCAGCCGCTGTCTAGCTTTTATAATAACAGCATATCAATTAACCCCTCTGCCAGAATTTCCTTCTACTGGATGAAGTAAACAGAAGCTTTTGGCTCCCTGTGGGAAAAAGGCAGGAAAACTCCCTTGAAATGGAGAACTTGACCTGTTATTGGGATAAGGTGAATATTCTAACCTTCCAGAGCATGAGCGTGCTAAAGACTGTGCAGTACATGCTTCCAGTCTTTCTCGCTGACGGATTTTGTTTGTCAGAGTCTGGACGCTCCATGCCTGCAGAACATCTCCATCACGGTGAAGTCGCAGCAGCTCCTCACAGTAATTGGCCCAGTGGGGGCTGGAAAGGTTAGTGCACAAACATGCCGGAGGGAAAGGATTGTATTATGACCGCCTGCAACCTGTTAACAACAAAAAAAAAAAAGTGTCTTTCACGGTGCCTCACTTATTCTTACAGTCATCCCTGTTGAGTGCCATCCTTGGTGAGCTGCCTCATGACTCGGGAATGCTGAGGGTCAAAGGTCAGCTGAGTTATGCCTCCCAGCAACCCTGGGTCTTTCCTGGAACGATCCGCAGCAACATCCTATTTGGGAAGGAGATGAACCCCCAGAAGTATGAAAGGATCATCAAAGCCTGCGCCTTAAAGAGGGTGAGCTAGAGGATCAGGAGCACCCCCTGGTGGCCAAATTGATGGTCCTTATTTGCTGTTAAGGCTTTGTCGTGCTCCGCGTTGTCAATAAAACTGATGAGTATCTCTTCTTTCAGTGATAGAGACATATTGATCTTGATAGGTTTCATTTTTGTCCAGCTTTTATCGTTCCAAAAGGCTTCATACAACTTTCACAAAGTTGCCATATAGCTCGCCGACACCCAGAAAGAGGTGCTGTTAACAGAACAAACATGGTTGTTGTTTTAGTAAACAAAAGCTGCAGTCATTTTTTTGACTAATGTGCTGATCAAAAAAGTCACATATTTATTTTGGTTCCAGCTTCTTTGCTTTTGAAGATTATTGTTTGTACAAATGAAGCAATTTGATGATGTCACTGTGGCTTCTGGCAAACTTTGATGTGCATATTTTGAACAGAATTGTTAGTTCATAAGAACAACTGGAGGAAGGTAGACTAGAAGGTATCCTGGCAGACACTTGTAAATCATGACTTCCTTGGCTGCTGGTTGCAGCCCCGTAGTAAACCTCCTTCGTGTTTAAGTGCAGGACCTGGAGCTCCTCCCAGATGGGGACCTTACACTGATTGGGGACAGAGGGGCCACACTGAGCGGGGGTCAGAAAGCTCGCATCAACCTGGCCAGGTCAGCAAGTCTCTGAAACAAACAAAAAAAGACACTACCTGGACATTCATTGATATCTTATGACTTTCTGTCTACCTATCTTAAGTTCAGCTTAAACATCAACGTGCAGCCACATAACCGACACGTTACTCTATTTCATGCCAGAGTCAGGACAATTATTTAAGTTAATTATTACTTTTACGAAGGATTTATGTGTTTTCAGGGCGGTTTATCAAGATGCGGACGTCTACCTCCTGGATGACCCTTTAAGTGCCGTGGATGCAGAGGTTGGGAAACATCTCTTTGAACAGTGAGTTGCAGTCTGCAGCGTGTGCAACACACTGAACAATCATTACCACGCAGAAAAGACTCTATGGTCATCGGTCAAACTCCTGCACTAATATGGATGTTGTTTTCATAAGATCTGACCACAATTAATTTTACATTGCCCCCGGGTGACAAGTCAGAATGCAGCAAAAATGATATTCACACTCCGCCCCTGCATATATAATGTCTCCTGGTGGCAATGTTACATAGCGCTACTGTATATTCAATGGGGAAAAGGTTAAGGTACATTGCTTTCCCGTGCACATTCTCTTAAAGTAATTTACAGATTTCTATGACATAATGGTTTTTTTCCCCTGGATTTCTAAGGTTGCATTACAGTAAAATTAAGTAATTTCCTGAATTTAACAGAGTGCTCAGTCAATTAATCTTTATTTCTGATGATTATCAAAAAATCCCATTGGCTTAAAAGGACTAATAGTCATCCTTGAAATATTGTTGCAGTATGAATGACATAATAAAGTAGTAAAACGGCACACACTATTCGAACTGTTTGTAACATCTGTTCATGCATCAGGTGCATCTGTGGCCTGCTGAAGAACAAATGTCGCGTCCTGGTCACCCACCAGCTGCAGTACCTGAGGGCAGCCGACCAGGTTCTGGTCCTCAAGGAGGTTTGTGTTTCTGCAGAGAGAAATATTTCTGGAACGCATTCAGCGGTTTTGCAAAAGACAATGGGTTTTTGTTAGCTTTGACCCACTCGGACCGTTTGCAGTTGCGGCAACTCTGAAACCCTGAGCTCTGTTTTGCTCTGGATGGAGAAAATCTGACCTAGCTTGTACAGATGTTCATCCTGAAGTCTCAACATGTATCCGTACACTTTGTGTGTCTCAGGGTCACGTCAGTGCGCAGGGTGCCTACGTGGACCTTCAGCGCTTCGGCCTCGACGTCACATCTCTGCAGAGGATCGACGAGGAGCCCGAACGACAGTCCCGATCAGCTGGCACGGACAAGGTGTCGCTACACAGCCAGAGGACTCGTCGTTCACACGGCTCATGCTCGTCTTACAGCAGCCTCCTGCCGCCCGAGAGCAGTGCCACCGAAGACCTTCCTGTAGGCACACTCTTTTTCCCGTAGTCGCTGTCAGGATTTCCGTAAACGACCACACGGACTGTGTGACAAAGCCGGAGGTACAAAGATATTGATCAGCTTTCACTCGTCCTGCAGGCTGAAACAGTTCGTGCGATGACAGAAGAGACTCGAGTCGAAGGAAAAAAAGATGTTAATGTTTATAGTGCTGCTTAGCATCATCGCTGAGGTAAGCCGCCGCTTATTTTGACTGTTGATTATTGACTGCTGAAAATGACTTGCCTGCATTTACTGCTGCTACTAAAGTTTACTCTTTAGCTAAAGATATTAGAATGAGCATTTCAAAAAAGATGTGAATATGAAATGGATGAGATCAATAAATATAGAAAATTGGGCCATTATTCTAGATATGTCTTATTACCTATTTTCATATTAAGCCATTATTTATAAAAAGACAAGTATGAAACACTTTAAATTTTATCCTTTCAGCATTTGCCACATATCTAATCTTTCACTGCTTTCTTCCTTTCTTATCTCACTCTTTTTACACCTAAACTCACAACAAACTAACAAAATCGAGTTTTCAATTTATGGAAAATACAGGAGTTTTTTTTTTTTTTTTTGCTATTCTGCTGTGAAGTACTTTGAATTCAAACCCATCAAGAAGAGTTTTATTTTTATTATGTCTCAATACGTATCCTGTCTTATTGAGCTTTTTTCCCCCCAATCATAGGTGTCGTATATTCTGCAGGACTGGTGGCTAGTATACTGGTGAGTGTTTTACAGTGAAATAATAATTAGGATCTGTATTTGTATAGCATCTTAACAATGCTGCAAAGTGCTTTAAAATAATTCAAAGCAGGTCAAATCAGAGCAAAAGAAATGCACATTATAACTAGATGGATGCAAAAGCTTGATATGAAAAGGTTTAAGAAAGAAAGAAATGTTTGCCAAGATGTGCTGTAGTCTTGCACAAGATGCAACACCGTGCTTAACTAACTTGACATGGCTGATACCTCAGTGCAGTGCAAATAGAAAATTCAATTTCTAGTAAATAAAAGCATGAACAACTTAATTTTCGATCGTTTTTGACCACGTCATCACTGCAGAGGCTGTTCTCACCAGTAGTTTGTGATGGTGTCCACTAACAGGGCCAGAGCGGAGTTTTTCAACAGCACAGCCAGCGCTGTTGGCATTAAACAAGATGTCAATGCTGCTCGCTCGGATCACTGGAACCTACCATTTTACCTCGGCATATACTCGGGTGAGCCTTCCAGTCCTCTTTCAGTCGCGGCCTGAGGTCTGCTGTAAACTGATAAAGGTGTAATCGTGCTGTTTTTCAGGTCTGACGGTAGCTGCCGTGCTATTTGGATACACCAGGAGTTTAGTTATCTTCCACGGGCTGGTGAGATCAGCGCAGACTTTACACAACAGCATGTTCAGCGCTGTCATCCGCACTCCTGTTAACTTCTTTGACGTCAACCCTATAGGTGAGCGTAAGGAGACACTCATGTCTCCTGAGAGAGACTGTTTGAACCTGTTAAAGTTTCAGTCTCACACCCTGTCCTGATCTGTAGGGAGAATCCTCAACCGGTTCTCCAAAGACATCGGTCAGATTGACTCCATGTTACCCATCACCTTTGTGGACTTTTATCAGGTGAGACACGACTTGGCTGCTTGTCCGACTGTGACAGTCTTAGTTTCTGACAGTCTGTTGCTTTTCAGTTAATTTTGCAGAATATTGGCGTTGTGGTGGTGGCAGCCTCAGTCATCCCGCTCTTACTCATCGCCCTTGTTCCTCTGCTCTTAATCCTTTTCTACTTGAGGCGATTTTACCTCTGCACGTCACGAGATGTCAAACGTCTCGAGTCTACAAGTATGTCGATGTGTTACAGCTTTAATTACCCCGTTCACACAAAAGGGCTTGGTGTTGAAATGATTACATACATCAGCGACTTTAGAAGTCCTTTTTCTCTTGTCCACCTGCAGCTCGGAGTCCGGTGTTCTCCCACCTGTCATCGTCCCTTCAAGGCCTGTGGACGATCCGAGCCTTCAGGGCCGAGGGGAGGCTCAAGAAAGCCTTTGACGCTCATCAGGACCTGCATTCAGGTTCTCCTCTGTGCACTACACTCAACCTCCTAATCCTGGTTTTGTTTTTGATAAATATACTCTCACTGTGACTGATTCCTATGATGTGTGACAAAAAGATTTAGCCAGGAGCGAGTTTCACCTTGTGTTACATAACCTGGTCTTCTTACAACTAAAATGAATCTTGTCTGTTCCTCACATCAGAGGCGTGGTTTTTGTTCCTGATGACCTCCCGCTGGTTTGCATTTCGCTTGGACAGCATTTGTTCCATATTTCTCAGCTTGGCAGCGTTCGGCTGCATCTTGCTCAGAGACGGTGAGGAACAAAGACACACCATGTTGTATGAATGACCGTAGCCAAACTGCTGCATTCACAGGGAATCTGGTGAACCACATGTCACTTGAGAGACAACGACAGGCCGGTAAAATTAGAGGAGACGGGCAAAAAATAAGCTAATGGCGGACGGCAATCCAAAGTTTAAATTTCTAATTATTTGCCATCCTCCACAACAGAATGTACAACCAGATGCAACATAGCCACTGAAATGCCTCATTTAATGAGTCAATATGGCTGGCATTGTGATGAGAAGCTGATTATTTTTGTACCACAGTAACCTAGCGAGATGCCGTCTCCTTTTTTTTTTTTTTTTAGACAAAGATGGACAAGGCACACACTGAGTGCAGCTTTCCTTTCACTGTCCCTGATAGAAATGAATGAACTTACGTTTTAGAGGAAATGTATCATTTATTTTAAGTTTGCTATGTAAAATTATGAGAGCTACATTTTAATTTAACTTCCATTCTTTTCGAATGATGACATCACCATAGCAACACATTGTTATCTGTGCTGTTTTGCCCTCCAGCCGTTCATTTGGACAGTTTGTTGATTCCAGTTGCTTGTCAGCCTTCTGCCACTTGCTCGATTCCATGTGAACGCAGCATCAGACTAAGCAGTATGGTTTTAAAATGTTATTTGTTTTAGGCCACACGTGCCAACTCGCATCTGGCCTGCTAGATAATATATTATTATAACTGGATATAGTATGTGGTACACATATTTATGGTTGAAATCATTACACCACATTTAAAAGTCAATTTGCTTGATGTTGTTAATGAAAACCATAATTATTTTAGTTTTTCTGTAACTGAATGCTAGTCTTCTGGCGTTTTTGATTGTGTTGTTGAAAATTTTCATTTGGAAATATCTCAGTCGAAAAACAGAGAGAGACAGGTGCCCTCTTTTATCCTAAATTTGATTTCATTTGTCTTTTCTGGTATCTTCAAAGTTAAGTTGGTGTTATACCTTGTGGGAATATGGTTATTGTCAGTACAAACAAAAGGATATCATTAGGGCAGCCTGGAAATGCAGAATTACAGTGATCCAGTCTTGGAGTAATGTTTCAGCATCTTGAGGAAAGGCTATGCTGGATTTTTGCTGTTATGGCGGGGAAAGACGGTGCCCTTGAAATCTGTTTTACATGAGAGTTACAAGACAAGTCCTGGTCGAAGAGAACACGGCAATGCCATGTAGATGAACTATACTGGTGGGAAATGAGTCTTCTTGGTATTTTCGGCCATGCCTGAAGTTTAGTTAAGTGATTGGTTTCATCTGGCTTCATTGATAAGTATAACTGTATCATCTGCATAGCAATGAAAATTAATGCAGTGTTTTCTAATATTACCTTTTTTAAGGAAGCATTTATAGAGTGAATGGATTGGTCCAAGCTCAGAATGTTGTGGGATTTTGACTAACTTAACTTATGTGGATGTTTCATCATTAACATGGACAAATTTATATCTATCAGACTAGTGCTTAATGTGCTTAATGCACATCCTATGAATATCTGTGTCAGACAGAACAGCTCAACAGTTATCTTTGGGGCTAATAACGGTGAGAGAGGGAAGACGTTACTGTTTAAACTAGACGACGTAGTTTTGCAAACAGTGCAATGAAGTGAAGTGCAATGTGTCCGTCAGGCCTGGAGGCTGGAGAGGTGGGCCTGGTGCTGACCTACGCTGTGACACTGATAGGGAACTTCCAGTGGACGATGAGGCAGAGTGCCGAGGTGGAGAACATGGTGAGAACTGAGTGACTTTAGTCAATTCGACAGAGTGGAAGTGAGCAGGAGTGATGAGTTTGTGTTTAGATGACGTCAGTGGAGAGGGTGATGGAGTACACAGAGCTGAAGAGCGAAGCGCCCTGGGGATCCCAATGCTGTCCTCCTGCTGATTGGCCCAGCAAAGGCCTGGTGACCTTCAATCATGTGAACCTCTCCTACAGCACAGATGGGCCGACAGTCCTCAAAGGCATCAACGCCACCTTCAAACCCAGTGAGAAGGTGAGACCATCAGGACAGTCGCCGCTGCTGTCACACATGATGGACGATGATCAGTGTTTGCCTCCCCTCTGTGCGTCAGGTCGGTATCGTGGGTCGGACCGGGGCCGGGAAGAGCTCTCTGATCTCAGCTCTGTTCCGCCTGGCCGAGCCTGAGGGGAAGATCCACATCGACGGCATTCTGACGTCCGATATCGGCCTCCACGACCTGCGCCAGAAAATGTCCATCATCCCTCAGGTAAGCAGAAGCCGGCTTCCAGTAGCAGCTCCGCCGTGTTTGTCTGACCTCTGCTCCTTCTCCTTCAGGATCCAGTGCTGTTTACGGACACGGTGAGGAAAAACCTGGACCCTTTCAACCAGCACACTGATGAAGAGCTGTGGAAGGTTCTGGAGGAGGTTAGTGTCCAATCAGGTCCGAACACGTTGGTGCCCGCAAACTCCTGACCTGCCTCCACCTCGCCTGCAGGTGCAGCTCAAATCTGTGGTGGAGGAGCTGTCGGGGAAGCTGGAGACGGTTCTGGCTGAGTCAGGCTCAAACTTCAGCGTGGGCCAGAGGCAGCTGGTGTGTCTGGCCAGAGCCATCCTTAGGAAGAACCGCATCCTCATCATCGATGAGGCTACGGCCAACGTGGACCCCAGGTACCGCTGCCACCAGACCTCAGCTCCATTTGTAGACTTCTCACATGATTTTTGTCAGATGAACTGCTTTTTGTTTGTTTCTGCAGGACAGATGAGCTCATCCAGGCAACCATACGGGACAAATTCAGAGAGTGCACGGTGCTGACCATCGCCCATCGCCTCAACACCATCATAGACAGCGACAGGATACTGGTGAGCCCCCCTCCTCCTATGCAAGCCATTTTACTTTAACAGGTTCAAATGTCTACAGCTAAAAAGTTGTTTTCCCTTTCTCTGTTCAGGTGCTAGATAGTGGCACCATTCAGGAGTTTGACTGCCCCCTCACCCTGCTGCAAGACAGAGAGGGAGCTTTTTACAAGATGGTGCAGCAGACGAGCCCAGCCAAGGCAGCCGCCCTGCTGGAGGCAGCTAAACAGGTGAGGCAGCTGAGTTCATCTACTTCATGACAAGTTTATTCCAAAAGTGGTTTACTGATTATTTCACTACTAGGAGCTATTGAAACCATTTGACATGTTTAAACTGACCTTATGATTGTCATCTATTATTCTTTCTTTTAAAAACTTTAAATGTGACATTTAAAATAATTGTGAACCACCCACTGTAACCATCTTTTAAAATATGTATGAGGTTAGATGCTGTGTAGTTGTTTGAAGTCTTTTTTCCTTTTCAAGGCAGCAAACATGTCCTGTCTGAGAACCTGACCAGCTGGAGGCCTTCAACTGTCCCCAAGAGGATGACAGCACATTTTTATTATTACTCAGGTTAGACTTTTTTTTTTTTTTGTACCTCAACCTGTCAAATTGTAAGAATCTCTGGTACTAGTATGTAATTTCAAGACATGTACGGCTCTTTTTAAAATCAAATGTTTTCTTGCATGGTCTTGAAAATTTTACAGATGCTTTTTTAAAATTGTCACTATGTATGACTTTATTGTAGACTACTGTCATAAAAGTTTTTTTTTAAACGAGTGAGTACTGGTCACTGCAGGTACGAAGCTTTGATTCAGGATATAAAACATAAATACAAAAATTGGCCATCAAAACAAAGCAACATGAGTAGAACAGTACATTAAAACTAACAAGGACCAGATTGTTTTTCATGACATTGCATCAGTGCTGTGTATACACAACTTTGGATCGAGATTGTTTCAAGTCATAACAAGGCACTTAATCTTAAGGATTACACGGCCACGTAGCAACAATTATTAACACGTGGAAATAAATAGTGATCCATCTTTATCGCATTAATTTCCAAGCTTCCTCAGCTTGAAGGCAAACATAATATGCGTAGAGTTGGATCTGTCCCAGGAGGCCAGTGCTTTGCACGTTTAAGTGTCCTCCCTAGATGCAGCCTCTGTGTGCGTTGCCAGCCCAGGCACTTTGTGAATGGTTGCAGTGAGTCCCAGCCTCACAGAGCCGTCTCAAAGATGACCAGGTTACCGTCCGATGTTTCTGCATGTCCATTCGAAATGCTGGGAGGGTTTTTTCCGCTGAAAGCCTGCAGAGACATTTATGGTTAGATCTTCAGGATACACTTTTTGCCAACATTTTGTACAATGAGCGCAGCAGGTATTTTATGTCCTATAGTTTTAGAAGGAGTTCGATACTGAAAGGATCATTCAGTCCAATAGGTGATGGTGTGTTATCTCAAAATGCAGTTTCTCTAGATTGATTTTGCGAGTTTATGTTCAGTCTCACACATGTCATGTTGATGAACCCAGTGTCTCTGGATGACGATGGAGGATTTTTGGTGATGCTTCACTTAAAACTGGCCAATATTTATTGACTGTCTGGGGTTATTCAACTGCCTCATCTGAACATGTTTTAAAAACACCTACTGTAGAATTATTTGGGATCTCAGAGTGTTTAGTAGGAAGCAACTGCACTTGTTTGAAGATGAACTGAAGAAGCCCTTTGGACGAGAGGCGAAATGTCTTCAAACAAGGTAAGTCCAGTTGCTTCCTACTAAACACTCCGAGATTAAGACGACTGAGAACCTTCACGGACAAATATTTGGTGGAGCTCAGGAGGTGAATCGCCATGTCATCTCTAAATAAGCATTGAGGGTAAAACTCACCTGTTTAGCCGCCTCTAACAGAGCCGCTGCCTCTTGTTTGCCTGTCTGCTGCACCATCTTATAGAAGATGCCATTTTCATCTTGAAGCAGGTTATAAGGCTCATCGTAGGCGTGGATTGTCCCTGCATCTAGAACCTGGAAAAAAAATCACTTTTAAGTTAACCCAGTGTTTGTTCCTTAGTTCCCACATAGTGTCTTTAGCAGTAATTTGTTCAAAAGTCACTTATGTCAATGACTACATGAGGAGAGTGCTGCTAGCTTGAAAACACAGTTGGCAGGCTCCCTTAAGACAAATAGACTGAGGACAGTCTACTGCAGAGGTGGTCCAGTTTCAGTTGTTGAGACCTTTTAGATTTTCACCACTTGACAAACAGGACCTCCTTGGCAGAGGTGATGTTTTTTTAATGAGTCAATTATTGTGAGTCATTTTAAAAAAAAGACGATCTGACCAAATACTGCTGCAATGAAGTTAAACCAACTCGGTCTGCCTCGTCCAATCTATCTTTTATGCACAGGTATGACTGCGAGGGTTTCATTGCTATTGGTTCCCTAATAATGAAGAATAGGCCACGCAAGAAGCAGCTTGTTTTAACTGACATCTAAAACGCCGACGTAACTCGTTGTTTTCCCTCCGAGCTGCAATGTCAGTGTGAAGAAAAGTAAGAGGGCTCACCAGTATCCTGTCGCTGTCTATAATGGTGTTGAGGCGATGGGCGATGGTCAGAACCGTGCACTCTCTGAACTTGTCCCGTATGGTTGCCTGGATCAGTTCATCCGTCCTGCACACACACAGCACACGTTATACACGTGCATTGCAGCTCGCTTTTTGGATCCTAAACACAAAAACTTCATACACCTTGTCCAGTGTAGTCTCCTGAAGCTGAAAATGCGTTATTTAAACCCATTTTATAGCCGTTAACTAACTTTTTCTTTCCCCAGTTTGGTATCTCAGGACTTGAGCTTCTAAATTATTAACAATCAAAACTGAAAGTACAGGTACACACGTCAATAAAAAAGCGAGGGGAGCTATGGCAGCAGTACCTGGGGTCCACGTTGGCCGTAGCCTCATCAATGATGAGGATGCGGTTCTTCCTCAGGATGGCTCTGGCCAGACACACCAGCTGCCTCTGGCCCACGCTGAAGTTTGATCCTGACTCGGCCAGAACCGTCTCCAGCTTCCCCGGCAGCTCCTCCACCACAGATTTGAGCTGCACCTGCAGGCGAAGTCAACATGTTATTATGGAGGCTGTGTTTGCACAAATGGCTGCTGCTTCAGGATCAGTAAGCCAGCAAGTCCAAATACTGTAAAAAGCAGCTGGAACAAAAGCCCCGAGGACAAATAAACTGTGGGCAGTCTTATTAAGCCTTTAAACTAATGGACTGACCAAATCATTTTCTTCCCAGGATTTAATGTGCCAAAGAGAGCATTTTCTGCCTGTTAACCATCCTTAATCAACTCTTTCGGTATTTCCTCCATGTAAATGACGAGTTGAATTCTGGATGATTTAAAGTTCCCAGTATCTCCGTTTTTATCTTTAATAAATTCTTTCAAAAGATCTGTGTTTATTTTCCTTTTCTGGATCACTATTAACAGCACTGCTATAAATAAAGATGGATAATGCTTTACCGCATGCTCCTGTAGTACAAAATATCTGACCTACAAGTACTCCCAGCAACAAGGAAGCGGAGCTGTGGTAGAACTCCCTAAAAATCATAATTGAGGTGTAGTTTGATTATAAATTATACTACAGACCAAGAGCAGTCAAGATACTTTGGCATCAATTTATGGGAGCTCACTTTCATATACAGTGTAGACCGAGTGTGTCACTGACCTCCCGCAGAGAGTTCCACAGTTCTTCATCTGTGTGTTGGTTAAAAGGGTCCAAGTTCTTCCTCATGGAGCCAGTAAACAGCACAGGGTCCTGGAGAACAACAGGCAGGACTCAGTCAATTGAAGGTTAAGATAAATATTTGATACTTAATCATCAAATCACTTTAAGGATAATATCAGCAGATAGCTAGTAAGGAAAGTTTAAACTGAGATGCTTTCACATAGGAATAAATGTTGGGCAGCTGACAAGAAAAGCCCGCTTGAGTCATGTTCTGCTAAAGAGCTCAGAACAAATGCTGCAGTGAGTGGTGGTCGGCTTTGGTCTACCTGAGGAATGATGGACATCCTCTGGCGCAGGTCGTGGAGGCCAATCTCGGACGTCAGAATACCGTCGATGTAGATCTTCCCCTCAGGTTCTGCCAGGCGGAACAGAGCTGAAACCAGAGAGCTCTTCCCGGCGCCGGTTCGACCCACGATACCCACCTGGCGCACAGAGGGGAGACGAGTCAATTAGCTGAAGTTTAAACATCCTGTGAACTGACCAGGACAGAGCATAAAACGACGTCCAACCTTCTCTTGGGGCCGGAACATCGCTTTTAGATTGTGCAGCACCGCCGGGCTGTCATCGCTGTAGGAGAAGCTGACCCGGTCGAAGGTCACCAGGCCTTTGCTGGGCCAATCGGGAGGAGGACGCTTCTTGGTCTCCCAGGGTGCTTCGCACTCCAGTTCAGTGTACTCCACCACCCTCTCCACTGACGTCATCTGAGGACAGATGAAGTGCGGGTTTAAACGAGGCATTCCTCAAGAATCGTCTTCACTTTTACTTAAATGGGTCTACTTTGAGATTTCATGACAATAAGAACATCTGGAAAGTAGTAAAAAGACAAAAAGCATCATATTACCATGTTTTCCACTTCCGCACTCTGTCTAACGCCCCACTGGAACATGCCCATCAGGGTGACAGAGTAAGTCAGAGCCAGACCCACAGAGCCGGCATCCAGCTCTAACAGAAGCAGGAAAAAGGCATCGTCGACATCCCATCTTTCACATAATCCTGCTAAAGATCACGATTTGAACACGCCCGATCCGTGCAAAGAGATTAAATATCTTACGGTTTCTGAGCAGCAGGCAGCCAAAGGTGGTGACTGTGACAAAGATGGAGCAGATGCCGTCGAGGCGGAGGGCAAACCAGCGAGAGGTGGTCAGGAACAGGAACCAGGCCTCTGTTCAGGACAGAGAGACGCATTATTGACGGTACAGCTAATCAAAGCTTGCTACTGATTAACGGTGAGTGTGGAAGAGATGAGGCTGACGTGAGTGCAGGTTCTGATGGTCGTCAAAGGCTTTCTGGAACCTCTCCTCTGCCCCGAAAGCTCGGATGGTCCACAGGCCCTGGAGTGATGAGGACAGGTGGGAGAAGACTGGGCTCCGGGCTGAAGGGACGATGAGGGCCACAGTTAACACACACATGGTATTATGGGTATAATATGAGCCTTCCTGCGCACGTTGGGATACTCACTGGTGGACTCAAGGCGCTTGATGTCTCTGGAGGTCTGCAGGAAGTAGCGGCGCAGGTAGATGAAGAAGAGAAGGAGGGGCAGCACGGGGATCAAGATCCAGGGGATCACCGAAACTGACACAGCTATCACACCGAGAATCTGCAAGAACACCTGCGCACAAAACCAAAATAACTTTTAGACCTTGCAATTTCTAACATATGGCAATATGCTAGCTTGTTTCTGTCTAAAGAGTCTTAAAAAAAAAAGGTTGATATGTACATTTTGTGATATTTTCTTTTAATTTTATCATTGCCATTGGAAAAGCTGCATCTTAACACTTGGCAAAAAAAAAAAAAAATTGATTAGTTAAATATTTGTATAGGTTTGCATATTTTGGTTGTTTGTTATTCGGCGTATTTAGGTTTTACTGTCTTTTGTATATTCTTTTAAGTTTTTTTTTTTAAAGATGTATTCTTAGTATGTTGTGTGCTGCAACAGTGAAATTTCCCAAATTGGGATTAATAAACTACATCTAATGTTTTTCACATATGATTTAGCTGCTGTGTCATCATAATAAGTTCTTTTCTCACCTGAATGAAGTCCACAAAAGTCCACGGCATGTTAGAATCCAGCTGGCCGATGTCCTTTGAAAACCTGTTGAGGATTCTTCCTGAGGTGAGAAGAACAAAACATGTTTACAGTTTGGTAAAGAATCCTCTGATTGTTTAGTGATGATCAACTATTTTTATTACTATATTCATTCCTGCAGCAACTAAACTGGTTGAAAAGGGGGCAATTTGTAGGATTGAGCCAATATTTCCATTTAAAACATTTTATAAGGAAAAATGAACAAGGTCGACAACATCATGGAACCATTCTGGTATTCTAGAGATAGCCAATGGAATTAGTATGTTATATTATGTTATATGCTGCGGCACCTCCATAGGCAATGGTTAGCGACTGTGGGCTTCAATGTGCAACATGAAGGGATGAAGAAGTGAAATTGTCACAGAAATTGAAACTAAATGACCTTCACCAATCCCAAACATGAGCTCCAGGAAAATACATTTGTGAACAAAGATATGGAGTAAAACACAAGTAAATATTAACAGCATTTTTTTCAAGGAAAAAAATGTTATTTGATCCTGTGCCCACAACTTTTCTCTTAGGAACTTGACACTTATCTTAGAAATGGAAAAAAAAAAAACCTAACATTTTGCAGAAATATTCTAACTGGTGTCAATGTCACACAATGGTTGATGCTTTTCTTGCTAGTAACACCAGCAGTGTTGTTTTTGCATCAGTTTGTTTCATATATTTATTTACAATACTTCACATTAGTGTTATGAGAGGAGTCTGGTTGGAGGTTTAAAAAGTTAAATATACATTTTTGTGGACATTATTTAATGGGTCTAAATGTAAACAACCTAGAACAGTGTCATTTGGAAGCAGTGCAATACTGCCCCCTGGAGGAGCATGTGGCTGGTAATTATAAGACACGTCTTTAAATTATTGTAATGGTTCTATTTCCAGATTTTATTAAAAATTACAGATGTTGAGAGCTACTGTACTTGTTGTTTTCTTTAAACACGAACATCTGACCGCAAACTAAAAATCAAACAACATGCATACATGACAAAGAATTATAACAAGGAAAATGTCATTAATTTACAAATAACAAGCATGAGTTAGTTCTTCGATGCCCAAAACACAATCAATGTATGCATATTAATTGAAGTTGGGCTTACCGATGGGGTTGATGTCAAAGAAGCGCACAGGGGTTCTGAGTATAGCCTTGAACATGCGGTTGTGCAGAGTCTGCGCAGACCTCACCAGTATGTTGAACAGGGACATATTCCTGATAAACCCAAAAATGAGGGTGGCCAACGTCAATCCTGTGAAAACAGGATTTTTCTCCTTTATTTAGAATAACACGCAAAGCAGGAAACACACTGAGCAGGATAAACATTTGTTTACAACTTACCGCCATAAACACCCAGGTAGAAGTCTCTGTCTAGCTCCTGGGTGAAGTTTTGAGGGTTTTGGACGATGGTGCTGTTATCCCTCAGTTTCTCTTGCTCGTCAGCCCTGATGAGTCAAAATATATCAAAGTTAGACAAAAAGAAAACAGCAAAATCTGATGAATATACCAATACCATTCATACTTACCAGTAAGCCAGCCACCAGTCTTGCATGATGTATGCTACCTGGAAGATGAGATGAGTTAAACATATGTAGAAAGAGAACATTGTTTAATCATTAGCGCCCCCTGCAATGCTTCCTACATACCTGAGCCAAAATGTTGATCAGTACGACAATGAGCAGTGCGGCGATGTTGCCTCCGGCTCTCAGGTATTTCATGTACAGTTTGACCCCGATGGTTCCCTGAGCGCGACTCTCCTCGGGTATCGTCTGCACGTGCTCTGCCTGTTGAGACAACACCGTGAGAACTCACTGTTTACACACAGTTTTTATTATTTATTTTTTTTTTAAATACTTACATAAAAAAAAAAGGACAAATGCTAAAGGAGCAGATGATGTACGAACCGGTAAATGGTCTCCGTCTTTGACTGAGTGCGAAGAAGAGGTCTGGGAGAGGACAGAGTTCTGAGACATTGTTCGGATCCGGGCAGGGACTTCTTGGGGAGGCTGCTGCTCCTCTTCCTCCTCAACCTGCAGCAGGGAGGTAAAGTCCAGTCCAGATTGCTGCAGCTCTGTGTACGTCCCCTTGGCAACCATGTGGCCCTGATGTGTACAAACAAACAGGTAAGATGCACATCTGTGGTTGCTGACACACCACTTCCAACACCTAAACACTGCCTCATCACAGCAACATTTCATTATATTAAGCTGGCACTGACGTCACTAACACAGGCTTCATGCTTAAAGCCTTTTCTAAATATCTGATCGTGAATCCACTGCTGCAAACGCCACTAATAGGCGGACCGCAGCCCAGTTCTGAAACCAGTCGCTCTGCCATCTGGACCCACGTGTGTGGGATGCACTTGTTTGGGTCAACACGTCAAAGTGGGAGATAATCATCCGCGTATACCCAAATCAAGGCGAAAACCTAAACATGCTTATGCACGCTGGCCAAAAAACTCCAGAGCAGTTCACAGCGAGAGGAGAAATCCTTGTTCACTTTCTGATTCTGATCTGATGAAAGGAGACGCACACACTCACACACCCCATCTCCCTCTCTTCCCATTAACCGTTCTAAACAGCCAAACATTAAACTCCATATAGGTGGTGATGATAAATATTCTAGATCAACAGTTATATCAGAAACTTAATACTGTAATTATATTTTAGTTTCAAAATATTTGTTTTTTTACAGTGAATGTTAAAATGTGTATGTTTGAAGAGTTCAATGTAAAAAGGCTCGGCTTACCTCTTACTTGCAGAATCAAAATAATGTTTGAAAAATGCAAACACTTAATTAAAAAAAATGCTTGTTGTGTGTCTTAATGCTTCTATAGTATCGATAAATGTGAAAAGTATGAAAACATGGTGTGACATCTCATTTCATAGCGTCTCTGAATTTTAATTTGAATACCTCTGCATTAACGAGTAAAAACAATAATGCCCTAAAATAAAGGATGATCCCATTATAAGTTAAGGTTAGCAATATTGTACCTTATGTACATATTCTACCTTAATCAGTCACTGAGCTAATTCACCACCCAGCAGACACATCAAGTGGCAAATATCAAATCACACCCTGTCGTTACTTGATTTACAGATAGATGACACTGGTTCAGTTTAATTTCTGTGTTGCTTCTCTGGATGGACTGTAAGGGATAAAGGACCTGATGCTGTTCCACTGCTGCTTTGTACTTGCAGTGGTTTCTAGTACAAAAACTTTACTGAGTGTAATATTCTAGTACTTTTTACACCGCGATAAATCACTTCAGTATGTGAGTGGTTCATTTTGAACAGCATTTGATCTAGAATACTGTTGAAATGTCCATATGATATTTAA
>KV751358.1:1230856-1243192 GCA_001698575.1 Mola mola
ACCACAAGTGAAAATGAGAACAGGAAAGCAGCACACCTGAATCCTGCGGACGCTGACGCGAGACTCAAACAGCTTCTCGATGGCATTGGGGAAGAACAGAGTGACGGTGAGACGCACGGAGCTGTAGAGCGACACCGTCACAAACACTCGGCTGGCCGTGATGATGTTTCCCAGAAGGACGTAGAGGGTGAAGGTGACAAAGACAATGACCTTGCTGGCGCAGAAGAAGGAGGCCATGTTTAGGCCTCGCAGGTAGGAGCTCTTCATGATCTTGGATATCTCCTTGCTAAGATGACATATGAGAGAATTAGATGGCCCAACCTGTCATCAACTGTGATTTTTAGGAAGTCTCATACAGGGATGAAAGATTGAATTTTGCTAACAAATCCAAATGTGACAATCATCAAAATAATCACATATACTTAGCTTTAATCCAAACACTATAACAATGCACAAAAGGTTAAAGCAGGTATTTGACCAACATGAATTAAACAACCAGAACCAGGAAGCTGTTTCACCAAGCTTAGCCCTATAGGAAACTAAAGGATCATTTGTTTGCACTTTTCAATGCAATTATACACCATTAATCACAAATTACAGCCCAGTGTGTGTTCTTTAAATAATGGCCCGTTCAGCCCATTTACATTTTCAAACAGGCATATATATCAGCATGTCCTTGAGCACAATCTAAACAGAATGCACAGCAAGGAAATTAATATGACAAGTCCAAACAGGATCGTATACGAACAAGTTCAATTGATGTTATCACTGTATGCCACTGCCAAATGAGTCAATTTGCTGTTTGCATCCTCATATGTACAAACCATGTACTGCATATACTTCATTTTCTTTCCATTTAAACATCAACCTTACTCCAGCGTGTTAGGGCTCCTTTATCGGAGACCACTATGAAAACTCCAGGACTGAGCTTTGGTCTGGATGGCAAAGACAGTGACCATGTTCGTTTTCTGATTGGTCTAATCAATCACGTCTGCTTCCCTGATTTTTTCCCCATCGCTACCTAACTCTCTTTTTCGCTTCACTTTTTGCCATTGCTGATCTCCCTCCAAATAAAGCTAAAAATCCATCCAGATGGGCTTGTGTAGCCCATGAGTGTGTGTAGCCTTAAATTACCAATGAAGCGTGAAGGAATTTAATGAAAGCATACAGGTGTATTTCTTGGTGAAATGGAAGCTATTATGATAGCGGACAAAGAGGACAACACAAAAACATCGCCCATATGGAGGCATTAACTCTGCAGCACTTTTTTACCTTCTGACATCAGAGACCAGAGTAGCGAAGGGTTTCTCCCAGGCGTACATCTTGATGATCCTAATTCCAGTCACCACCTCGTTCATCGTGCGGATCCTGCTGTCAGTTAAGGCAGCCGTCTTATTCCTAAAGGAAAGTGCAAGAGAAAAGAATCAAAATGAATATGTATGTGATTGCAACAATGCATTAATTTCTACACAATTTGAAAACATTATCTAATAGGTAACTCTACCTTATTCAAAGCTAATTAAAATAATTTTAAGTTTGAAAAATTAAGTTTCAGTGTTGTGTGTGACCAGTTAGATGAGCCTTTTTGTTTTTTTGAAGTCACAAGAGTCCTAAACTAAGATAGAGGCAATATTATAGACACACATTTACAACTGTGAACCTTGTCCAAACCTATCTTTCCCTGTAGGAATGTTTAAGACAAACAAAAAGTTTAAATGTCTGATGGCTGGACCATAGACCAGACTCCTCATATTCATGTAATGATTAACAAAGAAACTGTCTGGCTAGTCTGTGCCTCATAGCAAACCTCCAATGTGCCTCTTTATAGCCAAGCCGCCATAACAGGTTCATAGAGAGGAGTTTGTATTACAAACATTAAAATCCTATAAGAACCAGTTTCTATCAGCATTTGTCAAAAAACAGACATTCATAAGAGTTCTGATTTTTACATGTGAACAGTTTGTACATTTTCTCAGGTCAAAGGTTACAGTGCCTCTACTAATGTATGTAAACACTGATGAAACTAATTTCTCCCACAAGCATGCAGCCATGATGTTTAAAGATGGTGAGCTGGGAAGCAGGAAGACCTCTACGAAAGAAAATAATTTGCTGTTTGTCCTTCTGGCAGCAATTTTAGACTTAGTCTTAGTCCTTAAGACACCAATTATCAGAAATTAGAAATGGGAATCCTGGCAACAGGTCGCATGAACTCTCAATACTGTTGTTGTAACATCTGTATATCTATCACATTTATGGGATGATGCTGTGTGGTCCTTGGCGAGAGGAAGTTAGGAGTCAACACAGGGACTTTATCATTTATCACAGTTAAGTAGCCAATTTACTGAGACAAAAACAGCAGGGTGGTGTATCTTCACATGTCCCTTTATGGTGGTTGTATTTTTTGTAGCCAAAGGGCATCTGTCAGCTCACTGCGTTGTCCTTTATGCTGAATTATAAATACAGTGTGCCTGTATATTACAATATACAGGCAATATACAGTATATATATTACAATTCCACGCTTGAACTCACTGTGCTCCTGAGAGCGACCCATTCTTACGCAAACGTTTGTAGAAGCAGTCTGCACGCATAGGTGCTTGATTATATACACTTGTCTGCTTCAGATTAGGTGCACGTTGAGATAAAAAGGGGCGTTTTGTTCATTTAACTCTTGTTCCACTCGGCCTTAATTCATCTTAAACAAATTGTGATAATGGATAGTTGTGAAGATTATTAATCAAATACATTACAGCAAAAGGCAACACTGGTGCTGCATGTTAAGTACGCGTCAGAAAGTTCCCGATCATGAAAATTCATCACGTCTGCACATATTTCACCACTTTCACCACGAAGTACACCCCTCAGTTGTCTAGCTCCGATAACTACCTCCTGATGGTCACATAAAGTTAGTGGCTGGAAAACATACAAATGCCCATTTTTGTTTTGTCAATTTTAGGAAAATTCCATTTATATTTTAAACTGATGTCTTGGTTTAGTCATGTTAGAACAACAGAGACATTTATTTCTGATTTAAGTTCCACATTTCAAATGTTTTAGAGGAGAAATTGTCTCCATCTGCACATAAATGGTGGAGGGAACACAATACACAAACACAATTTTATATATTAAGCTATTACAAGCAGTCATTTCAGTTGAGAACAGCTGTCAACTAGAAATACAATGATGTATGTTGTGTGCAAAATCCTTTAAGACATTAACTGCTACTTGTGTGGAAAACTGGCATTAATCATTACTAATCCGGAATCTGAAGGGTCAAGGCCTCAGTTTGACGCCATGATCGGGACTCATGTTTTGTAAGAAAGTGTGTGCATTACCTGAACTTAGAAAACAGCCTTCCAAACATGGTCTGCGTGGGCATCAGGAACATGAGGACCCCCATGCCTGCCAAGCATGACGGACCGATTTCCACCCACAGCAGACCCACTACTGCTGCAGCCTGGAGGGGCCCCACCCATAAGTAGTGCAGGAAGATAGTCACCTGTTAAATAGAGTTCACAGTGCCTGATTTATAACATGATGAATAAAGCCAGCACAGGCTGGATAAAACATATCCTGACATCACTAAGATCCACTGTTCTAAAGCATGTGTGACAGTTTCACAGAAAGGATTGAGTAAGTTCCTTACACAAGACTTGAATAAAATCAAACCAGCATGGTTTGACACGGTCTAAATAACAGCCCCACTGCCAAGAAGCAAAATGCCCTCAAGGAACTGGCATTTTCACAGCAGGCTTTGAATGAAATTAAAACTCAGACCACAAATGGGTCAGAGCACAATCAAGCCTGATCTTAACTTCACCAAGAGAGACTTGCCCATATTTTTCCTCACATGACATGCTGCGACTGCAAAACTATTGTCAAAATATGCTACACCAATTCAAAACAAATTATCTTGCAGTTATAATTAGACACATAGCAAGTTCTTCATAAGTGGTGACTTGCACAAGTTGGTACACTCCTTGGTTTTACATCACAAAATGAAGTTGCTGTTTGATTCATGTGGATTTATCTTGAACTAGTTGATTATGGGCCAAAGTAACTTGAACTCAGAAACACCAAAATAAAAACACAAACATTCCTCTGGTGAGAGAAGTTAGGTGAGTTTAAGAGTTAAAAAAAACCCCAAAAAAACCTTGATATCATACAAGTTTTGAAATGCTTTGAAAGACCTGATTACATAACGGTTTTGATAATGAAACACTTCAGTAACGCTTGTGACACAAAGTTGCATGTGGGCCGTTTCTGTACATTGTAAATGTGCCAGACTGGCTAAGTTCAATTTGACTTGGCACGGCAGACACCAGCAAGGCAGTAATTTGCATTGCCATCAAAGCGGAGCTGATGACCAAACTGGCAAGACAAGCTTCAAACCATTCAGAGTTAAACACAGAAATGTGAAAACCAGATGCAGCATACGAGTATGTTTACTTTTAAGACCTGATGAGTCACACATGTTTCTCCTTTTAAAGCCATTCTGTAACATGTGCGTCATTTATACAATGTGAGCACTGTTGACTTTATCTAATTTTTTTTATTTTTACACGTTTGTGCGCTTCAGGCCAAAGACAATCATTTACAATAAAAGCCACAAGCATACGCTTTCAGCTTTTTTTTTTAATTTCATGCTGCTATCTGCTACAGAGGCAGAGAAATTAAGGTTTTACTGAACATCATCAATTCGGTCAGGTTTTTCAGAAAATCCTCAGGTTTTAAGAGATTGTTTTCAAACAATGCTTGGATTTTTAACTCCTTTTTCAGATTAATGATATCCTTCTTAATGGTCTCCTGCATAGCGATCAGTTGGGAGGGAGGGTTGGCGGTTAGCACTGCAATCTGTCTATGCTCACTGAGGCCACACTCTGGAGGTAGTTTATTTCAGTGCTGCTTGGCGCACTTAAACTGATGATAAAAAGGAGCAGCATGGCTTGGTTTGGTTTGGTGTAGCCAACGTGCCATGCGGTAAAGGCCCAAAATATCGATTTTTGCACTGCATTGACTTTATAGCAAAACTAGCAGTTCTCCTACCTCATCAAACTTGTTGACATCATTGGAAAGGAGGTTGACAATCTGGCCTGTAGTGGTCTTTCCCATGGCTGAACTGCTGAGACCAAGAGCCTATGAAGAAATAATTATCATCAATGGAGCAGCATCAAACACATCTATGGCTGGTCTGTAATACAATATATATCAATATTGTGACATGCCGTGGGAGTCGTCTTTGCCTGGCATTAAAGGCTGCTTGGAATTATTGACAGTATCTTTGCAGTCAATTCAAAATATATGGTCAAAGGTACTGTGTCTAAAATATTTGACTTTGTTAAGCAGTCCTAGCATTTATGAAGAGCTAGTGCGACAAGAATAAAAGGCAAATTTGCAAGACATCACATTCCATTTTACCAATGACAATGATGAAATAAATGAAGGGTCATGTGTGGAGGCACACAATGCAAAATGACCCAGTGAGTCCTTTCAACACAGCTCTTAGAGGATTACATGACAGAACTTGGCAGACTGTACCAGTACAAGAATTCAATGAATGGCTTCTAGAACTCACCTTCTTGTAGATCATGTGACACATGGCCACTCTGATCTTCATGCCTGCTCTCTGAACATGGTAGAAGTAGAGGTGATGGAGCACCGCCAGGCCGAAGGTGCATAAGGACAGGCCAGCTGCATAGCCCAGAGTCCTATACAGGGCATTGTTGTCGTCCGGACTGTAATTCTCAAAGTACTCAATCATCTTCCCCAACAAGACTGGCTGGACCAATTTGATGACTTCCTGAAATTCAAGGAGGGAGATGAAGATGGGTGAGTCTCATCATATTCGCAAATTTTGCTCTGACAATGCCAATCATTATTACATATCAAACCCCAGTGTGACGTGGGGACAACCTGAGCAAGAGTGCATTGACTGCTGGGATGGTGTTTGTTGTGTTAAATAAGCTAACAAACTTATGCAAACATTGCTGAACATATGGACTTAGAAGTGTTTTTTTTAAAAACGTTGCACACTCACCTCAACGAGGGTAAAGATTCCCAGCACTGAATATGACCTCCAGTAGCACTTCACGATGGCTTTTGAGAGTTGAGGTTTCCGCAGATCTTTAGCAGCCGTCTGGACCTCCCGATCCCAGTATCTATAACATATAAAAAGGTGTCACTCAACATTTATGTAATTCTTTCGTATCAGGAAAAACTGCATAATAAGCAACTTCTTTTTCACTTAGTGGCAATGAGGCAGAAAAAGTACTAGGTGATCTGTGTTCACTGGCAAGTGTAAACCTGATCATCTTCATATCAGAGTTCTGTCAATGTGCGCCCATGTTCTAAAAATCCATTCCTCTTTGTGCAACATTGATAATTATTAAGTGTTTGGTTTTGGGTTTTTTAATCAAAAGCCATAGTATGTTCATGTAAAGCCTTCCCATACACTGAGTGAACCCTTTTTATACATTTCCTCACACAGGGATGGTAAATGCTGTGACTGAAATGGCCCTGACAAATATATAACCGACATGGACATCCAGAGCAAAGGTCACATGTTTCAGTTGTTGTCCATTAAAAGAATAAGGATATCCCTGTTAACAAATCCAGCCTGAAACTGGCCAAATGTGACTGGTACTTTTCCATTTCTCTATCTGTGGCTCTCAGCTTCTAATGAAATTTTACACAATATACTGTATACACTCATTTGTGCAATAATTCAGTCGCATCCATGTCTGACCAGACTCATAACGTATGTAATGACTCATATTGTGGTGGACTACACTCAATACTGATATTTTCAAATGTTATTCTTGTTGTTATTTATTTGTCCAGTTGTGATTATGACTGCTTATTTGGGGCACGACGTGTCCTGTAGTAAGTAAAAACACCATATAGACGTATTAATAAGCTACAGCAAGGTGTAGAACGGCAGATGTGGCCAGTGTAAAATTAATGAGACAGAACAGATTATTATGGGCCACTGGTAGCAGTAATTGCCACCTTACTTGCTGATGCCAATCAACTATGTCCATACCGGCTAATACTGATGTTGAGCCGATTTATGGGAGCATCCATACTTTAAATATGGATGCTGCTGTGCAGAAGCTCTAAATTCTGAAACATGTAGCAGCATACGTGAGCTATACAAACAACAGTTGTGTAAAAAATAAGCGTATAAATTATGCCAAATAAATGTTTTAATAGGTCACAGTGAATTTGATCTCTGACCACCAAAATTTATCATTACATCCTCGCGTCAAAGTGAATGTTCGTGCCTTAATGAAGAATGTGTGTCAATGTGTTCCTGAGATATTACATTCACCAGAACATGATGGACAGGTTTAGTCTATAGGCCTAGTTTTAAGCGAATATTAACAAAACAAATATGAATTCTGTAGATTAATCCATATTGGATTCTATAGTGAAGCGGCAGTTGGGGGTAGGCTACAAACATTAGGTACATATCAGTTTACCCTTAATTTCATTCTCTCTTAGAACATGAGGAGAGAGGAAATAGGGAAATCTGTTTGAAGAGAAATGAGATATCCTTTGTTCAGAAGAGACGCGTCTGTTTCTAATGAGAGCGACGGCTGCATCACACTGGTTGACAGTCAGCTTTAACAGCTGGAAAGACTTCTGAATGACTGTCTCCGACGCGTACTTATTTAAGGCCGTCAGATTGCGACGTCGTACGCTCTTTACGTCTTTTCCAGATGCTGGAGGTCTAATAAAAACACGGTGATCAGTGGAATGCAGCAGTTTTCTCTCTGTTTAACAAACAATTTATAGTTTGTATGTAAAATGTGTCTTACTAAGTGGCACAGGAACCATTTCTACTGTCCCTTAATGAGTTATTCTCATCGTGCTGCCTCACCAGAGCCAAGGCAATCACAAGAGACAGCACCCATCCTGCGCAACGCCTGTTTGACCCGTTACCCTCCGGCAGGCGCTACAGGTCCATCAAAACCAGGACAAAAAGAATCAGAGTTCATAGTTTCTTCCCACAAGCCATCACTGCACTAAACACAAGCAGGCACTGGCATTTCCTCCCCCGCCCACACGCACACACCACTCACACACCACTCTTGGGCAATGTGCAATACTGACAGAAACGGACTATATTTTTATATCTTAATGACTGTATTTACTTTATATTTAAGTATTGCTGCTTGTACTTTTTGTTCTTAGTTGATGTTGTTTGCTGCTATAATTTCGTTGTACACTTGTACAATGACAATAAAAAGGATTCGGATTCTGACTGAATGTTAATGTTATCTCTTACTTACCGATGTATTTATTGATACTGAATTCAATATTTAATCCAAAATATGATAATGGTGTCTCTTGTATACTGGAAGCGATTTATTAGGCTAAATATTTCAGGGAAAATGTAAGTGATGTAACACATCGAACCAAACGCTAATGACTAATTGGAAATGGCTCGACTCTCCTGCTCTGCCCAACTTTAATCCTATTTACAGTACAATGGCACTTAATGGGGGAAATAAACGATGAAAGTAAAAATCTGATCAATTAACTTTTCGTGGTCCACAATTCAAACAGATTTAACTCAACGATGAACCAGAAAACAAAATGTAAAACTTGTCAGTGACGATCTTTGATCACCATCATGAAACTTCAGCGCTGCTGTGATGCCTCAGATCAGTTCAGTGAGTTACAGTAAGGGGATGTCAGTCATTAAAGGAACCCTATGAGGCCTGTTACCATGTATCTCGCTGTGTCTCTCTCTTCAGAGAGTGTGTAACGAGCATGTAAAAATTAACATCCACATTTCTACACTAAATAGGCACAAAATCCTGTTTGATTTAGTTAATCCCATTTGTATTGTTTTCTTTGTTTATTGTTTACGTTAAAAAAATGCACCAAGAGAGTGTTATGTATGTTATGTAGAAATTAACCATTATGAACCGGTTAATTAAAGCAGGAGCACAGAAGCCTCCAGAAAATGTTGGAAATGTTTGACTTGAGTTGACAGGGTTCATTTTTGCAACACCAAGCCTTTACTTCAGAAGGGTTTTAGGAATTCCTACATGTTTTGAACCCTAACCCTAAGGCAACATCATATTTATTTAAGCTTATGAGTGGATCCTTTAGGTTTGCTCTCTTCAGGCAGTGGTCACGTTTACACGAATGTCTCTGACAGGGGTTCACATATATTTATACATTTACACATATTTGATAACCTCTGTCATGGAGGCTGTGTTTTCCTCCATCTGCTTGGTGATTGGTTTGTCGGTTTGCTTGTTTATGGACTTTAAAGAAACTTGGCAGGAAGAAAAAAAAAATTACATTTTGGTCTGGATCCAGATAACATGGAGGACGCAGGAATTGTTATTTACAATGGCCTATGGCTAATGTTTGCCCTTTCCAAATGCCTCCAGTTTGATTTTGATTTAGGATATTGTTATCAATAATGCACAATGCCTCCAAATAATAGACATAATAATTTTTTAATAGGACCATTTAGGTTTAAATACAAAACAATATTTTTTGTCTGAAAATCTAATTTAATAAAGTGGGAGCAAAATCAATCAAAGCAAAATAACCAACAACTATTTTTATCATTAAAAAAATAGTTTCAGTCTTGTTTCAAGCAAAATTATTTAACATTTGTTCGTTTCAGCTTTTAACGTGCCAGGATTTCATTTACTGTCAGAAATGACAGTAAATAAGGAGTCTGAGTTTTTAACTATTGGTTGGAAAAGAAGAAGCACTCTTAGGATATCACTTTGGGCTCTGAAAATATGTGATGAGCATTCTTAACCATTGTTGAAAAGTTTAAAGACTAAGTGATTAATCGATTAATCTTGTAAATAATCGGCACATCAAATTAAATTAGCAAAAACTGCTTCTTAAAATGGGATAAGACAATACAGGGTTAGGCTAGGCGATATGGCAAAATATATTTAATGTATTTTCTATTCAAAGTCAGAAAGAAAAAATATGGTTTTAAAGTATGTAAAACATTAACTCCCTGAACAGATGTGGAGAATAAGTCCAATTCGCTTTTTGCACTGGCTAGCTGAAGACATTTCTGAGCCTTCTGCTTACTGAGCAGGTGTTTGATCATAAAAGAAGTTGAGCACATTTGCTCTTGTGTTGGGTAGAGCACTGATTAACTACTCTACTGAATGTTTCATTCCCTCTGATGCGGAGGAAAGTGAGAGGCCACAAGTCACTTTCATGCCTTTTACTGCCATACATGCCACCAGTGCTTTGTGGGAGGAAAAATGTGTAAAATGTGTATATTGACTGCCAAGAAGAAAACTGAAAAAAATGTTGAAAAACTTATCATAACTAAGTCGAAAAAGTCCCTTAAAGAGATGGTTTAGTTGCCCAGCTCCAATACAAGAGGCTGCACAGTTTCAGATACCAATGAGACTGAGATACAGTACAATCCAGCTAGTCCATCTTGAGTAACCGAAGACAGTTTTAAAGTTTATCAGACACTGAATACTACTATAAAATAATTAACTCGGAGACAGGAATGTAAAGAATTGTGGAAAGGGGATGGCGACTGAAATAATCTAGACAGTAATTGACGCTGAATTATTAGGAAGTGATTACGTAACGTGTGTTAGAACTCAAGGATACACACTTTGCTTTATGGTTAGCAACAGAGAAAGCAAACGGCTTTAGTTTACCTGAGGGAAAATGTCACAGGGTGCTTTAATTATTTAAACAGACTGACATGTGCACACAAAAAAAAGAGTATGTAACCAAATGAAAAGCTATAAATAAGGATTTTAGGGTGGGAGAGCAGAAAAGTAAATGTGTAAAGCAGAAGTATTTCACTTTGCCAATCTAGAAGATTAACGACTTAATGTTTTAAATGGAAAAATGACAAATGCAGCCAAAGTGAACCTGTTCATCTTATTTAAGCTTTTTGGATGTTTAGATTACACTGAGCAAGCAATTTTGTTTTTTGGGAATGTACGACAAATCAGCAGTTCTATTGGTGTCAGACAATGTCAGTCATTCTTTTAATATCAGTACTAGTCAACCAGTGTGGCTACCATTGCTTGTATTTGTGATCTACCCTGTTTCGGAATGGGACAGTAATGCACCAAAAACAGGTTTGCCAGCTGCTGAATAAAACAGAAGTGCCTGTGAGTGTCTTTGTTGTTTGGCCAAGCAAACATTGTCTGGGCAGACGCAACAAGTATTCTACATTTGGAGAAAACAATGTCGACCATCACTGTGTCACTTGTTTCACTGTTGTAAGCTGTATACACATCATATTGACATTGATATAAATCGTCTATCTGCCATAGCAGCAATTGTAATGAGTACGGGACAAAAACTTCATAATAGTGCATCCAAAGAGTTTTGGTTTCATTTCGGTTTTTTACGCTCTGAATAAAGTCAACATCAACTTCACTTCTTTTGGAGAAGGCTGCATCTGCGAAACTGCAGAGATGTTTAATTCCTCTACGGAACCTAGTTTGAATGTCTGTGAGCAGGGAGATGAAGAGATGCGTTAAATGAACTGTACCCTTTGAGATCCTGACCCAGCCTCTCCGAGCCATCCTCCTGGAGCACTTCATACATGTCATCCTCATCCAGCCTGCGTTTGTAACCAATCCGGAACAGAGGATTGAGCCACCTGATGGAGTAGAGAGTCAGGGAGAGACAAGGAGAGATGAGCATCAATTTTAAAAGCCAGTAATGTAACGATGCCAACACAAAAATTAAAAATTAAAATGACACTCTTCAGCACACTTTAGCATGTGAGCCAATGCTTCTTTTTATAGTGAATATATGATTTGAACTGCGTAGACTTTCCACGATGAACCTGACAAACAAAACCAAGTGATTCAACAGGAAACCACTTCTCCATAAACAAAAGGGGTGACGACAGACTTCATAGCGAGTCTGTTCAAACCCCCGCTAACAAAAGTCATAAGAAAACATTTCATAGACAGCATAATCCGCACTTCTGGCAACACTTCTGGTTTTTGTCATACATTGACACATTACCTGCTAACTCCTACGGTGTCGGGGCACATGTTCGAGTCCCCTGCTAGCAGTAGCTACCAGCACCCCGCTGCCTTCGGGCGACTTACCAGAAGAAAATCTTGGATAAAAGGCCCGCCGTCGCTGCCGGGTTGGTCTTGACCGACTTGCTGACTCCCTCCATGGTGGTCCGCACTCACACACGACAGGTTTCCTTTTAACTTTCTCCCACTTCTTGACAACTGCTGCCCCGGGTTATGCGGCGTGACTTGTCGACACAGTCATTACGGAGGTTGGTACCCCCTCCGCCTCTTACGCGATCCTGCTCTCCGACGCACGAGCCAGACGTTCT
>KV751358.1:1243484-1270601 GCA_001698575.1 Mola mola
TATAAAAACATACTGTACATTAATAAAAAGAGTATATACAAGAGTATATCCAGTATACAGTATACAGGAAGTTTTAAGTGTGAACCGTGTAAAATAAATAAAAGTGCGACAGAAAATAAATAGTGTAAGAGAACTGCAGTATAATTGATGAAAGATCTGAGGGAGTGAAAAGGTCCAAGAGCCATTCAGAGGGAGGAATTTAATACATTATTAGGGTTCAAATTGAAATAAATTCCCTGGCCGGCAGCAGACTTCTCAGGATTACTCAGCAAAATCTCAGTTCCTCATATTCCGGTTTTTCCACACACAGCTTTGCGCTTGTACAGTCACGTGAGACCTTACTCTCTGACTCATACAGACTAATGTGACTTTAGATGTGCCAAAACAGCTTGGTGTGTATGACTTGGCTTAAAGCAGTTTGCGAGGGATGGTAAATCTTGTAATTGCAGTCTATGTAAGAAGGCAAACTGAAGCTAATTTCGGTTACTTGCTCTCTCGTTTTTGTTCCTTACTCAAACATACAGTGACACGTGATGAACACGCGCGCGCACACACACACAGGATATCCTAAAAATAAAGAGCAGGGTGCAGTTGAGAGATGCCCTCTGACACACTGCAGGCGCGTCCTGTGCTGAAAGACCTGGTAGGGAGTGGAGACACTAAAACATCCCCTACCACCCCTCTTCTCCCCTTTCAGTTTTACAAGGAAACTTTAAAAAGTAATCCAGTCACATGTACGCAGAGTAAGCTATTATTCTGACACTGACACTGTGTAATGATAACAGACTGGAAAATCACACCTCGCATGTTATCCTCCTGATGTTTCCCTAGCACCCGCTGGGATTAAGGCTGGGGAAAAGAGCCAGCAGGAGATTATCACAGGCATCTGAGTTCAATAACATTCATCTGGCCAGGATCAACACTCCTTTCCCATGCTTCTCTAGCCATGTGATTCAACTAGGCCGTCTTCTGCCTTCAAGCATGAAGACACCTTTGCTTTATTTCATGTCCGATTACAAGATACGCGCAAGTGTGCCATAAATTGCTTCAGTTCACATGTTAAATAAGATAAATCCAATATTAGATGAATCATCAAATGGCAGCGTTTGGATGTTAATCTGAGGTGACAGGAGAGGTCAAGAGGTCACTTTAGAGCGTGATGCACTCAAAATGAAAGTGCTAATGAGTTAGCACGCAGCAATTAGCGATAATAAAAATAGTGAAGTAGTAAAATCTAAATATGACTAAAAGAACAGCAAATTAAAGAAAACAAGACAACACTTTTTGGTGAAGTTTATCTAATTCACCTGATTGATTCATTTATATGTCAATTCTAAATATTAGCCTCGCCGACGCCACCAAAACAACTCATCATCTGGGGACCATGAATGTGCACTGTGACAACCCATGTAGTACACTGTAAAAAATGAAAACCAGTCATTTTAACTTAAAAAATAAACCTGTCCAGGCTACCTTAAAATTTTAATTTAAGTGATCTTGCAAAGACAAGACACTGACCTTTTTGTTACGTCAAAACCACTACGTTGAATTTACAGTATAAAAAAAGTAAGTAAGAAAAGTAAATTTAATAGGGGTATAGAGCAAAAAGTTGAAACGCTAACGCAAGTTGCCAGGCTTTGACCTCCATGGACTTGATCTTCCATTCTAGAACAAGGTCATGGACATTGTCTATTCAAGTCATCGCTTTAAATTGGTCTAATTTGATTATATAGTTGTAAATAGCCCTTTTGGTTTTATGGAATAAACCTGATCGTAAATTTTAATATGATAGCATCAGATGTGTTCAATTTCATAATCAAATTTTATTTTTAATACCACAAAACGTGACTATCGAAAGGACACTGGCCCGCTCCACACCAAACACAACTCAAATAACAAGCAAATTGGCTACCAGGTATCAAAAGCTCTCTAGCACCCCACAGGTAGTCCTCGTGTCAAATTTTCACCTCTAGTGATCCACTCCTTCATGTCACACACACAATGAAAACTCACATGCAAGCTGAGACTCCACTGATTTCATTAGTGTGCTGCTCACCTCTGTGCCACAAAAGCTCAGTGAATACACAATACACTGAAGCAGGACGGGTTTAAGTTTGGCAGATATCAAGTCTTATCTTTGATGTCTTTGCAATCAAAGGCTGTTTCAAGGACATGTCAACACAGATAAAACACTCATGACAGATAATACCTTGTTTTGGGATCGTTTCAGACTGGCAGCATTATGACTTAATCGCTTTATTGAGAAATCTACACACTTTGAAAGCTTTGAATATTCCTGTTGGAGTTTGCGCAACATGCTTCGGCAGTTTCCAGTGTTTCGCGACACATGCTCTGGGTCGTTTCAATGGGAATGCGTGTTGTCAATTAAATGCAATATACTGTAGAATAGCTAAAAATAAAATTAAAAAAAGAAACAGTGTAATACAACTCAAAAGAAACAATGTTCATTTTCCTGGGAAGCGATCTGGAATTGTTGGCTGAATCTATAAAGTGCAAATATTATGTACCAAAAACCCACCAAAGGATCTTAACATCGGGGCGGCGCAGTGGTGCAGTGGTGCAGTGGTTAGCGCTGTCTCCTCACAGCAAGAAGCTCCTGGGTTCGATTCCGGGTCAGGGCGTTTCTGTGTGGAGTTTGTATGTTCTCCCTGCATCTGCGTGGGTTCTCTCCGGGTGCTCCGGCTTCCTCCCACAGTCCAAAAACATGCAAAACTGGGGGTTAGGTTAATTGGTCACTCTAAGTTGTCCGTAGGTGTGAGTGTGGATGGTTGTTTGTCTCTATATGTCAGCCCTGCGATGAACTGGTGATTTGTCGTGGGTGACCCTGCCTTTGCCCAAAGATACTGAGATAGGCTCCAGCCCCCCCCCGCCCCCGCCACGACCCCTAACAGGATAAGCGGTAGAAAATGGATGGATCTTAACATCGAAGGAGCAACATTTCCTTTTTAACGGGATCACTAAGTTTGAAATAAACATTACAATGTGTAATAAAGATAAGCTATCAAACAATCTGCATTACAATTAGTGACATCCCAGATGGTGGATCATCAGTTTGCATATTCATGGTGTAAATGGGGTGCAGTCAACAGGTTAACACAGATAACAATCTGCTCCAGCTGCTTCCCTTTCACAGGAGGCTTACAGGACTAGAATCCCCTCTGAGAATGCCCAGCAACAGCAACCATGGAAACTTGGCATCGAGGCTTGAAACTATCTAGAGACTTAGGTAACAAAGCTCTCACCACCTAAACATCAACTTTTACTGATAGTGAAGCGCCCGGCCTTTCTCTGGAAAAAAACAACAAGAAATTAGATCTAATCCTTACCAGAGTTCAAAATTGTTAGTACTGGATTTGGAATTTAACAAACAAGTTGCTGGTTCACGTTTTCCTTTTGTAAAATTTCTTTCACGATTAGACCATTCAAAAGAGCTGCTAAACAGCCTGTAGTGACTTAGACGCAGGACACAGAATGTAGTCATCGGCATCAGCCTGCTGAAGTTTTACTTTGGCTTCCCTTGTTTGCTGTTAATGATCATCAAAGCGATAAACTAAACTGTCTAATGTTTATCACAAAGTGTGCTGTTGAGATGAGACTGAGGACTCCAAGAGAACCACACCAACAGTACAATGAGATAAAAAAACGCACAGATATCACAAGCATGAACTGTGAGAAACAGTGTTAGTGTGTAGTTCTGCTCACTCAACTTAAAAATGTATTGGCAACTCTTTCACGCGGAAAATTAGAGTTTGTTACGGTACGGCACACGTGAAAGTTTCGACCAGACAAGGTTTTCGTGTAATTCTGACATTCCTCAACATTTGTGTGTACTGTACAATAAAATTTAGTGCCATGGACAGATTGTGGTTCACACTCTATGTTTACACCCAATTATGTTCCCATTTCATGCTGCTGCACTTCACTTGGTTGCATTGATTACTGTTGTACACAGAATGTAATAATGTAATATTTTACAACGAGGGGGACATTAATTAAATTTAGTTAAAGTGTCATGTAATCACTTACTAACAGTCCCCATGTTAATTTAGCAATTATTCAATCGTGTCTAATCTGACTCAGTAATGCCCGTTAACTCAAAGTGAAATAATACAGTGAGAAGCGTAAACCTAATCCTGATAAAGCACTTAACGACCTGAATTAACCGTTCATTAATGCACTGTATGACCCTTATTGTAAAGCTGATTACACTTAATAATATGGTTTTATACTATTGAACAATGTATGAATTAGAATCTTACTTCACGTAAAGAATGTTAGGAAATGAAAAGTTAACACATTCTTAACAGTTAAGAAATGCTTATCACGGCAATAATTGTTAATTATTACCCTTATTATAAAGTGTTACCAGTGTTACCAGTGTAACAAACGTTGTAAACTCTACTGCATTCATTTAACAACTCTAGCTAATACGTCCATGTTGCTTTAAAGCCAAAGAAGCACATTTTTAGATTTTGTTTTCTAATTAGATTTGAAAATGCCCCACTGGTTCTGATAATCAGAAAAATCAATCATTAGCCAGGATGATTAAACATTCGAACTACAGTAGGTGTATATTCTATACTATGTGTAACCTGTAAATTTTGATACTTAAAGCACAGCTACTGCCAAAAAATACTTTGAATATCACGAGCGTACATAATATGAGATACTTTACTGTTACTCAGGCAGTATTCACATTTTTACACTAATAATTTTTCAACATGACATGAACTCAGGTATGAGTTCTGAATAATTAATCTAGTGGTCATATTGAGGTTGTTATTGTACAGAAAATGTGTGTAGATTTTGATCACTATTACCGTCAGCTTTTAGGGTGTAACAAAAAAAAGGGAGTTTTGCGTGAGGTTAAACAACTAACATTCATTTTTTTGCATCCCTGTTACAATTACTTTGTACACATTGCAGGCTCAATAAAAAAAGAATAAGGACAATGCAAGAGAATGGTGGCACATGGAGCTCAGAGTATGATTGTTAGGACCGCACGTGAGTGCGGAGCAGTTAAGTAACAGGAAGAATGACAAGGTGTACCCAGTTAAACAAATGGCCTGTCAGCTCCACCCAGCCCAGGACCTGAAAACATCTGAAGTGCACACGTTTCACTCATGACTAAGTCCCCGGCAGGCCCCTTTTGCTCAACAATCCATGTACAAAGAGCATCAAATTCGTCAAAGTATCACTTTCGTGTGAAATCAACATTTTCAACGACCCAGTATGTAACATCGATGTCCAGTAATGTTCCATCGTCAGTACTTGTGTGCCTTTTATTAAATACAGAATTCTCATATGTTATGGGGTGTTTTTATTGTGCGGTATCGCCTTTGCTTCTTCCATTACTGCAAATACGGTTCCAATTATGATCTCTGGTATATTATTTTTCCACAGTAACTAATAAACTAGAAGCTGTAACAGACCAACTAATGCAGAGATGCAAACCCTGCATGACTTGTAGTTTTATCACTGTGGCCAAAGGTGACAACTAAGCAACATGACAATACCAAATGGTAAAAGGTAATAATACTGTTACATCAGTGCACATCCATTAAATCTTGGCGACAGCTGTTAGTTGCAGGTCTAAATAGGCCATTGCAAAACTTCCGTATAAAAGGAGTAAATTCTACTGCTTTTCAAAATACAAAAAGACCCAAAAAGACTTGCCAAGGTCAAGGCTGTAGTTTTCTTCTTTTGTTCTGCAATCTACCAATGACAGTCTCCAAAAAGCAAATTCAGACAACTTGGGCCTTTTACATCTAAAATCTAATGAAGCAATCCTGACAATTTGTGGGGGCGGGGCCTAATGCAGCAGAAAAGAAATTTAGCACTTGGATGCCTCAACTTGCAAGTAGGTCCTTCTCGTGTTCTTTAGAATCAGTGTCTGGCTCAAACACGTATGGCTGAATTACTCCAATGTTAGAGCTCTCCACTGTTCAGTGTATAGTAGACTAGTTTAAAGGTCAGAAGATGATAGCAGGTAAGTTCTGGCTTGCGGAAAAAATATCTAAATATGTCATTTTAGAAAACAGAACTAAGTTCTCTATAGGCTTGATTAATGACTGATGCAGGACTCTATAATAAGTCACAATTATTATATGACTGTAAGAGTCAACTAAAGCATAATTACTGCCACTAAAACAATATTCAGTCATTTTCCTTTTTCTTTTAAAGAGCGATGCCAACAACATTCTCTTATATCTGTTGCTGGATGGGGCTATAATGCTGTGAAACGATCGCTTTTTTGCTAGATTCTGCTGCAGCATTGGGATAAGGTACAGAGAAAATGAAAGGAGAGGACAAACAAACCCCTCAATCAACCCACCATTCGAATCTCACCTATCTTGTCCTTATCTTGTGCTCCTTCTCTGTCAAAGGCTTTTCAGATCCTTTCAATTAAATACTTCCTCCCCCTGCAGATCCCCTTGCAAACGGTGTGGAGTGATGGCGAGTGTGCGCACCCCTCTCACTCACACAATACACTACAAATGATTGTGCGTCAGTGAATGACATGCACTTGAAGGCACTGGTTCTCGGTCACAGAGGCTTGGCTGAACAGGTGAAAGAGGTACACACCCCGTCCCGCACCGACCTTCCCACGTCCTCAAGACCTCTCTCCTGTCCCAGTCCCGGACCGCAACGACACAGGGAAAAATGGACAACATGGCCACAGAGATCGTAGCCTTTCTCCTGACCATCTCGGGCTGGATCCTGGTGTCGTCCACCCTGCCTACAGACTACTGGAAGGTGTCCTCTGTGGACGGGACGGTCATCACCACAGCCACCTTCTGGTCCAACCTGTGGAAAACGTGCGTGACCGACTCCACCGGAGTGTCCAACTGCAAGGACTTTCCGTCAATGCTAGCTCTGGATGGTGAGTTCAGAGATGATCATCTCTAAAGCAAGAAATTGATGATAAATTCTCCAATTAGAATTTGGTTGAGGAAATCCGAGACAATCGATCCGCTGCTATTCACAAAGCTATTTCAAATGTGTTGAGCTTAAAGCCAAATTTTAATCCAGTCCCCTTTTCTCAGAGCTTTTAGTTTAAAGTATCCCAAAGGCCCCAAGATAAATCTGACGGACCACCAGATGATTTTTTTTGTAATGTCTGACCTCGTTGGCCAGGGATTGGCACACGAATGTTGCTTGTGTCTATCTGATGAATGCTAATCCAATGTTTACTTGCTTTTAGTCCTGATTCTTGTCAAATTCCTCCCAAAACATCTAACAGTTCAGCTGCTAAATGCTCCACTGTGTTGACCAGCAAGTCTTGGTCATCCATTTGGTGTAAATTGGTTTACAATCATGGCACTGAACTGAAATAGTAGTCTGAAAGGGCCGTAAATGATAAGAAGTCACGCTTTGGCCTTGGTACAGCTTAATCAGTGAGTTTATTGGTGAAATATAGAGCTTTGCTACTGGACAGAGGATAGCTGCGTCCTTTCTAGCTTCGGATTTGATAATAAAATCAATCTGTATTTGAATTTCTTCAAGTATTTTCAAGTATTTTCAACTCATCAGGTTTCCGAAACAAGTGTAATTCTGGCCACAATTGTGCTGTTTTTAGGGGCCAAAAGGCAAAAAGTTGGTAAGTATTGCTCCTTTAAGTTACTCTTCTCCGCCTCTGTTGGGAAGCTTATGTCCAGGTGTGTCGTGGTCTGATGATCGCCTCCGTGTGTCTGGGCTTCTTCGGCGCCGTCCTCGCCTTGATCGGAATGAAGTGCACGAAAATAGGAGGCTCAGAGACCAGCAAGGCTCGCCTGACGGTCCTCTCAGGCTTCCAGTTCATCCTCAGCGGTACAAAACCTGCTGCTCACCAACTTTGGAATGAATTTATGTTCGGCCTAGATTTTAACTATAAATTCCATTATCTCTCTCCGTAGGCCTCTGTTCCATGACCGCGTGCTCCATATACGCGCACAGGATCACAACGGACTTCTTTGACCCCCTCTTTGTTGCCCAGAAGTAAGTGTTTCAATATTAAAAGGAAGATTTTTTTTTTTTGGCAATACAACAAAGCCCAGCTTGTGCTTCACTTCACTCAGGTTTGAACTGGGAGCGGCTCTCTTCATCGGCTGGGCGGGATCTGTGCTGTGTGTCCTCGGAGGATTCATCTTCTGTCTCTCCCTGCCTGAAGGCTTCAGCATCAGGCAAGTTGCTTTTTTGGGAGGTATTTTCTGCTGTCCTGGATATTACCGATGTAGTTGCCAGATCTGTCATGAGCTTGGACCAAATCTGATTTGGAAGCTTTTTAGACAGTTCTGAGTTGCTAACTCAATGAGACAATTAAAATAATTACTTTAAACCAGATGGAGAGCTTGTGACAGTCGAATGCATCCAGTAAACCCTGTCAACATCTTGTCTCATAACGACTGAACCTACTGGGCAAACTGTAAGATTGTTGGGATCAGTCATTTGCCCGTGGACGATTGAATGTTTCCTTTGTTGCAGTCAGGTAATGACCTTGACTGAGGACATCTATTATAGCCTGTATAATAAATACGAGTCCTACTTGTGCTTTCTGGCTCTGGCTTTCGGCAACTTAGCAGCCTCTGACTCCTCTTAGCACCTATATAATGCGAAAATGAAGGCTTGTTCACAGAGTTACCATAATAGTTGTGGCTAAGAAGCTTCCGGGGCTCACACAGAAAAGGAAATAGAATTTTGCGCTGCATGACTCGATTGTGTGCTCCTTTCGGCCTTTGATAAAAGTCTGCAGAGGTTCTACCAGAAAGTAGGGGGAAAAAATGGAACATTTCAGAAGATTTTGTGAGGATTTCCAGGGTTTTGATGCCTTGCTGTTTAATCATGGCAACTTTAAATTCAAAGCTTCTTTCCCATTCCAAATTTTTTGCCTAAATTAAATCATATAAAATGGGGATATATATATATACACACACCAATTTTTAGCCACACTGGCTCCGACTCTGCAAAGCATCCACACGTTGGCACTGACATTGTGGTAGTGTTAGCATGCCGGTGCAAAATGTGCTTTTTGATCATTATCGTTTTGAACGTTCGCTATGGCTACCTTAAAACCGCCTCTTAATTCTTGCTGTACTACTCGAGTCTTACGCCACATGGGGTCTGGTTGGGATCTGATTTTTATATTTTTGCAGAGCCGAGTACTCGTACAGTGGAGCCGCATCCTTTGCGACAGCACGCAACAAGCACGGCAGGGCGGTCAACGGCCTCCACAAGGAGTCGGGAATGACGTCAAGACAGTTTGGAAGAAACGCCTATGTTTGACTTTTGACTTCTTTGCTATGTCACTTAATTGTAGGATTTACCCATAAAGTCTGAGGACCTTGTGCAAATTGTACAAAGGTGTGATTCCTCTGATTCATTTATTTGTTTTACGTTGCCAGATTTGGCTGCTTTGTGGGACATTTCTGCTACGGGTTCTTATGCAAACGATAAGCTTGTTGTCCTTCTAGGGCAGGAAATTGGGTTTGGCACAAAATGCCCTTCAAACTCTCCAGTCACCTTCAACAAGCCGCCCTTTTCTTGTCTGCTCCACACAGACTGGACAACTCTGTATTCAATGATTCAGGAGTCAAAAACTAACTGGACATCTGGAGTCAGTTTTTGTGTGTGTGTGTGTTTTCCATTAAAACTAAAGAATGTCACGGATAAACTGTACCTTTTGTGTGTGTTTACTGCTTCTATTTATGACTATGCTGGTTTAACAAATTCAAAATAATTTTAGCAATTTTCATAGAATTACAAAGCAAGAATGTTCTGCAAATATGATCAAAAACGGTTTAGTTGAAAGTTGCATCAGATAAAGATGGATCATATAAAGGTCTTTCTCGGTTTCGCGGCCAAGACTCATCTGACCCCTGAGGGTCACTAGGTCGTGTCTGACCCCCAGACATGGCTCTGCATTGCCGGAGGCCCGACCTGAGGTTTCCTCTCCTATTGCCCATCCATCTCCACCTAGGAATTATTATCAATAGGAACCTCGGGCTATGTTACGCAAAACCTGGATACTTGAACCAGCTGGCAGAGAGGACTTGCCATGTGCTTTCCGGCGCCGTGCATCCATAAATAAGTGTCGGGTGTCCTGAGCTCGGCACAATGCTCTCCGTTATGATGGTAGGATTGTATGTGCCGAGCCAATACATTTCAAATTATTTTCTATTTTAGCAAATGGTGATTGAGTTGCTGTTCAAATTTAAATTCTACTTAACCTGTGAAATATAATGATGCAAACTATGCAGCAGCTTCACACTGGTCTTCTCGAAAAGCAGCTATAAACCTGGGTGTGAGAGCCGCAAAGGAATTTTATGATGATCTGGGGAGTAACGTAAGTTTTCTTTTTTCCTTGTCAGGATCAAAAGATGAACCGAGGAATTTTATGATGATGATCTGGGGAGTAACGTAAGTTTTCTTTTTTCCTTGTTTTCCATTCTATAGCCATGCTCTTTGCATGCTTTACTGATCTCTAGATCTCAGTAACTCATCTCAGTGTATGTTTAACAAATTATCTGCTAATCAGTACTGGTGAGAATGAGTGAAGTGTCGGAGGGTTAGGGTTCAAAGGAACAGATGCAGCCAAGACCCACCAGCCTGAACTGTCCATGTGAGCATTTATTTTATTGATTAATTTAATGCAAACAAAAATATAAAAAAATAAATGAGGGAACAATGGCCTTAGTAAATATTTAAATTAAAGATGGTGATCACTCTTGAGGGATGGCAAGCCTAAAAGGTGGAAACTACCTGTGTCCACCAGAGGGCAGCATTGATGTATTTTAGTGGTTCACGCGCCTAAGAAGTCTGCACAATTTGAAACACTTAAAACTGGATCTGGGGAGAAAACAGGAGCAAAATACTGCGAGCTGCGTGGTTTTTGTGTAAAGTTGGAGCTTCTTTTAAACCAGTTCAAATCATATAAGCACTCCTTTATCAAATCATTTTTAGCAGCCACTTAAATCCACCCTGACAGAAGAAATTAAGGCCATTGGTTGATCTGCCATTTCCCATATCTCCCTACCTCCACCAAATAACTTTTTCATAAGCCTCATGGACTCAGAAACAAAGAGGGGCTCTTTCATCCTCCCTGGACAATCATCACTCCGCTTAACTCTCATTACCTCAGATTTAGCTCTAATTATAATGGCACAAAGACGTTATGCTGGAATTATAAGACCCACGGCACAGCAATGTCTAATAACTAGCAGCTTAAAGGCTGAGGCCTCATCCAGGACACTGCTCAGGTCACAGCAGTTATTACATGGAAGATGCAAAATTCATTTATATTAATATAGGATTAAAAATATTTTAACACATAGTAATAGAACTGCATTGATATGTTTGTCTCCATTTTGTATAGTAACACAATGTGATCGTGGCTGTACTTAAATGATATGCCACCTTTTTGTCGTTTTATTGCACCATTTGGAGCAAATAGTAATTTCCATCACATTGTCTTTATGTTTTAATGTATCACAATATTTCTCACAATAAACAAAGTGATGGAAATGGCAACTTGTCACTTTTTTTTTTATATATATAAAATAAGCTCACTTACTTTAGCCTGCAAAGCTAAAGTTTAGAAATAGTAATAAATATGAAGAAAATAAAACAAAGTGTTAGTTTTCCTATGATTATTAATTCAAATAAATCATAAGCTGTTTGGAAATGATAGCCATCAAACATTGACGACTTTACAAAATAAGCCTTGATTTTTTTTCCTCAGTGCAGCTGTGTAGCTAACTGTGTCCTGCAGCCATGTGAGCACACAAACCCTGCAGACTGGATTCACTCGTGTTGTCTCGTGTGCAGGAAATGACATAAAAACAAAATTTAAAAAAAAAATCTATATGACAAATGTGCATTTCAATAAAATGGACATTTGTGTTATTCGTGTGTTGATACCAGATCACTATTAGAATTTAACATTATGCAGAGAATTTCCAAAACTGGACTGTAATACAAACCACACCAAAAAGGGCCACTTTATATATAAGGAGTGATCTGGAATGTAATTTTATATAATTCCTTTTTCTCTAAGTGAAAAAAAACTAAATAAAATTTTAAAAAAATGAGTATTTGCTTTTGCAATTTTTGCCAAGGACACCAACTTTGCCTTAGTTGAAGAATCTCCCATATGGAGCCGCAATCACAACATCCCAGAACTCATAATGCATTCATACAATACTTGAAAACACCCTGTAGGTGTCAATCAACAAACAATAGAAAATATCTGACAAATATATTCCTGATGTTAAAAACACTTTGGCAATAAATGTAGTTAAGTATCTAAAGTAAAAGCACGTATGTTCTGTATAAACTACACGTTGATTATTGAATTATCACATACTCCCCATCTTGTACATGCAGTTTATCAATGGGATCATTATTTGTCATTTTCTAGCTGAATTTACAGTTCCAGGTTATTTACTTCTATTCATTGCAGAGTAAAAGTGGGTGATGCGGGCCTGAAGTGGTAACCTGAGATGGATGCTGAGGTGAGCACACTCTGCCGAGGCCCATGGGAACCTGAGCGAGTGCTGTCTCTCACCCAGCCCGTGCAGGAACACCTGGAGGACAACAGCACGTCCCCGTGACTCGTCCACTCCTTTTCCTGACGCCAGCAGCCGAGCCAGAGGCCACTTAGACGTCTGTTTGGATGAGAACGAGGCTCTCGGCTCAGGATCTTCTTGAGCGACCGATGGGCGAATGGTTAAATATATAAACTAGACAGGAGATCAAGATGCGGGTTCGTGTAGTCCAGATTTGGGGTTTCCTAATGGCAGTTTTGGGCTGGATCTTCATCGCCTGCACCATGGCCATGGAGGGCTGGAAGATCTCGGCGATAGGAGGCATGGCGGGCTCCTCCATCGTCAAAGTGGCCTGGTACTGGTCCAGCCTGTGGAGATCCTGCTTCACAGACTCCACGGCGGTCAGCAACTGTTACGACTTCCCCGTGCTCTGGTCCGTGGAGGGTAGGTAACGCGCCATCCGCGCCCTCACACGAGAGCGCCGCCGATGTCTCCACTTAACGTGTCTCTGCTGTGCGGCTCCAGGCAACATCCAGATAGTGCGAGGCCTCCTGATGTCGGCTCTGTCCCTGGGGATGCTGGGCTTCGTGCTCAGCCTGCTGGGCATGGAGTGCACCTTCATCGGGGGGAAAGATCCGTCCAAGTACAAGAAGATATACACCGGAGGATGGTGCCACATCATCAGCGGTAATGTCTGGTTTTAATAAGATCACTCAACGACTTAATGGTTCATTTTGGACCAGTCGAGACTTAAGATCATCCAATCAGGATTGATTGATTACTATAGATGTCTATCTGCAGCACTTAAATGCAGCATTAAAGTTCATAGAACTTTTATTTGCGCTCTGAGAAAACTGCACAAAAAATGTTGCTTGTATCTTTTTTGGAACTTCGGATTTCAATCTTGCTTTTAAAGGATCATTAAGATTTGACGAAAAAAAAAATAAATACAGAGAGCTTTGGAAATGTTGGTGTATAATTTGAGACAATATTTTTCTTAAAAGTTTATAACAAAAATCAGCTCTGAGGAAAGAAATTTTAGGTTTTCGCCACAGCAGCACATGACTCCAGGGGTAAGTCGGTAAACTAAACCTTACTTGCAATTTTCAGATGAAAACTTGAAAATGGAAAAACTCTCAGTTTAACCCATTTAGATCATCAAATCCTCTATCATGCCCTCAAAGTTTGGGAAGCAGGACTTACGTTGGAAAATACCATAATTCTCCTTTAAGGACCACTTCTGGTTGTTAAAATGGAAGGACAGAACAAGATTTTCGCCACATCTAACGCAACATTTTTTTAGTTTAGCACGGCTATTTCCAATTATAAAATCAAAGTGTATTGTAATCTTGGTCTCATATCCATTCTATATGCTTTATGAGATCACCGCTTTGTTTCCAAGACGATTTTGCGCCACTGCATCCAAGGGAATGTTAGTTAGAACTGTTCTTCACAGCAAGTTATGAGCAATTTCAAGTGTGGCTATAGAGGATATATAAACCTTCGAAAATAAACGCAACGTACAATGTAATAAGCAGCATGTTAGCATGCTAACACACTAAACTAAGATGGCAGATATGCTGAACATATTACATGTTGCTTTGTCTCTAATAACTAAAAGAATATAAGCTATTTTTACCCCCTTTAGGTTTGTTGGCTGCATCTGGGTACGCAGTTTATGCTCAACATGTCTCTGTAGAATACTTCAGCTCTGAATTCGATGGACTTAAGTGAGTTGCCAAGCCTCAATATCACTATTTCCCTTGAAAAAGAAACAATGCATAACTCTCTAAACGTTAATCTGCTTTAACGTCGACAGGTATGACCTTGGCACGCCACTCTTCCTCGGCTGGGTGGGCTCGGCCTTTCACATGGCTGGCGGTTTCTTCCATCTGTGGTCGGTGTGTACGCCGCTCTGTGGAGGGGAGGACACGTAAGTAGACACATGGGGCCTTTGTAACATGCCAGGGAGGGGGAAAAAAACCCCAATATAATACAGTCAACGGGTCATGTGATCACATTGTTGGTACTCTCCCTCTCCCCATGCGTCCCCCTAAAACCACAAATGTCAAACAAAATGACTTTAAATACTCTGCTAATGATAGAGTTTAAGAGGTATTATTTTATTTTACTTTAAGAGGTTTAGGTCTTGCTTATGTCCCACGTGTATTTGGCTTCCAAATAATACCAAGTTACACTTAAAGCAACATATTTTTCGAAATATATTTGTCTTTGCGCTGAATAATCTCAATTGACGATTCCAATTTCAGGTCTATCGTCTATATTTGAGGATGACGCGAGCAACAGGTTGGCAGAAAGAACTCGAATGGGGAAACAGCTAGCCCAGTTCACTCCAAACATGACAAAATTCACCCACCAGAGTTAAGTTTACGATGTTTGAAATCTTCAAGAATTCAAAAGAACAAAACAAAAATATCATGGTTTGTAAACCATAAAACAACAGCTTAATTAGAGCTCTTAAAGGGTGCTGATTGTCAGGCACCAAGTCCCGGGAATCCAAAAAAAAAAAAAAATGCAGAGCCAACGGGGAGCGTTCTAAATCGATAGACGTTTTATTTACAATAATCAAAGCCAGGAATTTAAATGATGCGACGGTACAGATTAAGGATAAGGCAAACTCGGGAATCGGAAAACAAAACGAGATCAAAACACAAGGAACTCACGGAGAATAAACGCTGGACTGCTCACGGGGGAGATAAGACAATCTGGCCAAGGAACACAGGGGAGAGGTAGACAATTAGACACAGGTGGGAAACATTAGGGAGAGGGAATAATCAGACACACTTGCGGGACAACACTTGACAGGACATGGGGAGTAAAACACAAACAGAACTTCAAAATAAAACAGGAAACACCGAATGACCATTACAGATTTCAAAGTAAAACAGGAAACACCGAATGGCCCTAACAGACTTCAAAGTAAAACAGGAAACACCGAATGACCCTAACAGACGGACACTTGACACTAGCGGACCCTGACACTGATACAAAGTATTTGTTAGCTTCAGACGAAGCCATGCTACGCTAGGCTAACTGTCTTTTTTACTGATTAGAGCAATGTCAGTTATCGATCATCTAATTATTTGCAGAAATTAGTGAATTAGAGTCCCACTAATAGATCAGTTTGGCCGATATTGGCCTATCACACACGTATTGTTATCCGCATATATGTTATCGATATCGGCCAATACCGAAAAATAGGGTTTTAAAAAGCACATTGCAGAAACCGATGGGGTGATTTATATTAAATTTCCAGTGAAGGTCACTGTTTCAGTGCACAGCTATGTTTTTAAGTCAGTAAATGCTCATTGTCAATCTGTAAAATATTCTCTTCCTCGGTTTACATATCAATCACCATTGTTACAAATGTATTTGATAACCTGAGTTGCGGAATTGTGAATAATGTATCCGTATCAGCCAATATCGGATATCTGAACATTTTTATTCCCTCATATCTGTATCGGCTTCAAAAATTTTATATGGTTCGGACTCTAGATAAACTTTCTTAATTTTGACTCATCACAGCAGTTATACAGTAACAATGACATTCAATCAGTGCTTATATCTCATTGGAACGCAACCAATCGCTATACCTTGTGCCAAAATGTCAGCTGTGACATCAATCTGACCAAAGTCATGGTGAGATTTTTTGGAAAAATGTGTGCATGAGACCCTTAAAACTGTGTGAAAGAAAAGATGGAATATTTCAATAGTTGAAAATATTGTGCGTAACATATGTTCATTATGTCTTTCTCTCTCCAGGGTAATCAACATCCAGCCGCTGCCAGATCCCGAGCAAAACAAGTCCACCACAGCTCTGTCCACAGTGTCGGACATCACCTCCAAGACCAAAGTGTCCTCCATTTCCGAGCTGTCGTCCCAGTCGGAGCGCTCAGACGCGTCCTCGAGATCCGAGAGAACGTCCAACTCTAGACGCGCAGCGAAGTCAGAGCGATCCTCAAAGAGCGGACGACCCGCTCGGTCTGTGGGGTCAGGGTCAAGGTCGGGGTCAAGGTCAGCATTGGGGTCAGAGTCCGGCCAGTCTTCGAGGTCCAGCCTGTCGACCCTCTCTGAGTCGAGGAGCAGCGGCAGCAGCAGGACAGTGTCGTCGCTGTCAGGCAGCTCCAGGAGCGAGACGGCACCGTTCCTCAAAAATTCTTACATTTGAAGGAGAGATCGTGCAGCGTCAATTTCTGTTAAACATTTTCTATCAATAAAAATCCTTTTTTTTTTTTTTTTTTTACTGAATCCTGTCACTTCTCGCTGTTCACATTTTTCTGTGTGTGAAAAACAATGCTGTCGCTCCTCACACAATATAAACTCAAATAAAGCCCACATCGGTTCTGTTTGTGTTAAATAAAATTCACGCAGGTTGACAGTAAACATCAGCTGGACTCCACACAAACACGAGAACAACCAGGACTCTACTTTAAGCTTTAACTCCAAACTGGGGAGACGTTTCAGCTAAAACATGAGGGAAACGTCTCGGTGCCAGTTCGACACCTCTTTTGTCCGGCAGCCCGAGGGGATGCGGAGGAAATGGACTCAGATCCTGGGCCTGCTGCTGTGCCTGCTGGGCTGGGGCTTCGTGGGCTGCACGCTTGCCATGGAGCGCTGGAGGTGTGCTGTGAGGATAACGGCCTAAATCAGAAATAAAGCTCAGAATCAGAGAAATGTGGTGAGAACGACTGACTGCCAGCTTCAGAACAGACAGGCGCTCTGGTTAATGAAAAATGCTAAAAATTGGTTAACAAAATGTCGATTTTTGCATGGATCGTGGATACTCTAGTGCATCTAAAAAACAAAATAATTTTTTTTCAGAATCTAATTCGAAAAGTTAAACTTCCACATGTTTTAAATTCATTACACGTAAGATGAAATATTTCAAACTTTTTTCTGTTTTAATTTCAGTGATTATGCAATATATTTATAGTAAAATGCTCCTTTTTAATAGCCCCTTGGCTTGAATATTTCAGTGTATTAAAATGAAAAATCGCAATGTTTTACTTTTTGAGATGAACTAGTCCTCCTTATTTGCTGTCATATTTATATCTTTAACATTTTTAATTTAAAAAAATGGTCATTTTTAGACACTTTTAACTGTTATAAAATGTAGCAAAATTAGTCTTTAGATGAAATCTTGTCAGGCCTTTTTTGCTTTTTTGCTGACATTTACAGCGAACGAGACGAACAACACTCTCGTATCTGGTTAACAGGAAGCTACAACAATGAGACAGGTTAGCATAGCTTAGCATTTATACTGGACTGGCTTTGTGCAAAAGGAACACAATCTCACTTCTTAAGCGCCTCTCACATTATGGACATGCAATTACAGGTTTCATGGTAAATCACGGTAAAAATGTACCATTTGAAATTTTAATTATTATTAAAGCTGCAGCTTTAAATACTGCTCAGTGAAAATGACATGTCTTTTAATATCTTAAGCACATGTTTACAATACTACGAAAAATACTGATACCCTTGATAAAATTATTACATTACATAACATTAATTACTCCAGTATTGAGTTCTAATCCATCGGACCATTTAGCAAGTCAGAACATGTGAAATAAATCTCTTTTTTTCGCCACTAACCAGGCTTAAAATATTATTGCAAGTGTCTGGAAACATGGAGAAGATGCCCTGTGTGTTTGACACCATAATGGATTCTATGAGCTGTGGTAATTTGCTTAATAATCAGATGATATTTAAGAATAAATCCACACGGATTTCTTTGTCTTTCCTAAACTTCAGCAAGCAGGAAATTAAACAGGGCTTGGATCGGGCTGAAAAACACCTCCTTTAAATGTACTCTGGTAACTGTGGACGAGCGGCAGAAAGCTGAAGGGCTATTTATTTGATGTGTTCTATCACTTGAGGGTGTCCCGGCTGGGGGGTCAGGGGGGCTCGTCTGTGGTGGAGACAGCTTGGTACTGGTCCGACCTGTGGAAGGACTGCTATGAGGACTCTGCCGCCTTGGTGAACTGTGTGGACTTAGGAGTGCTGTGGAGAGTCAAACGTGTGTTCACTCGCTGCCTGTTACATTATTTCAGCCATGAGTGAATAGATTGATGACCCTGCAGTGTGTTTGTCTGCAATCAGCACACATCTGGGCAGTCAGGGGGCTGCTGGCGGCCGGCTTGTGCCTCGGCCTGGTGGCCACCGTGCTGACATTTGTGGGACTGGAGTGCACGTACATCGGCGGAGGGCGGAGGAGTAAAGACAGCATGTTATTAAGCGCCTCTGTCGTCCATCTGCTGGGCTGTGAGTATGAAAGCGGCCTCTCGGAACATCTACCTGCTGGTCGGTCTGGTTTTTCTCACCCCCATGTGTCCTCGGCTCTCCCGCACGCAGGCCTGTCTGACCTGACAGCTTATTGTTTGTACATAAACAGAGTGGCCGCGGCTTTTCTACACAGGACAGCAGATCCATCAAAACTGAGGTAATGTGTTCCGTCTGGATGACCCTCACACACGTGAGGAGAGGCAAGAGCGCGGCCGTGCTGAACTGCTGTCTCCTCAGATATGAAATGGGACCACCCCTGTACCTCGGCCTGGTGGGGAGTTTCCTCATTTTCCTGGGCTGTGCGACTCACTGTGCCACTGCATGCAGAGTCCTCCGCGCAGAAAGGTTCGCTCATGCAACACGTGACAAGTCAACACAATAACCACTCCCGTATGACTGTTACTGACCGGATGCTGATCTCTCTCTGCCGCAGGCACGACACACCTCCCTCAGTCGGTGGGAAAGGAGAAAGAAAAGGAGTCTTAAGAGGACAAAAACACAGACACATCGTTGCCTACAAGATGTCGTCCGTTGTGGCTGTGTGACACCAGAATCTCAGTGTGTTTGTCCAGTTAAGGATGCAAACTCACCCATAACAATGCTTTCATACAAACCCTTTCATTTCGATATGATTACTATTTTTTGGAATTCTAATGCGGCCGATACCAGTACTCTTAATTTTCCACCTTAACTGAAACAATACTCAGAAACTGACCCCATTGTCCTCTAACATGTGTGTCTTTCATATGTACGGTGCCTGCAATGTTAGTTATGACTATAAAAAAATGGTTTTCATTCATTTTTCCACAATTTTGCAGTTTTATGATGAGTAACCCAGTAACATGTACAATATGGTTAAATAGGATGGATTATTTTATCTGGATTTGATGTTAACTGCGCCCTTTTGTGCCTTAGAACCTCCCTTAAACTCTAAATAAGCCTTTTTGAGTTTCTGCTATTATTTTAGAATGTCTCTTTGTATGATATCAATATGCAATTATAAATAAGCATGTTCAGTAATAATAATTCTATATGTTTATTTCTGTCTTGTGCCTCTACCAAATGTGTGAGTCCTGCTTGTGGCAATACTGTTCTATGTTTGAGGTTTAAACAAGCTCATAATAGAGTTAAAGGTGTGTGAAGGCAGAAGTAAATGTTTCTGAATAAAAACAGGCGTCCCAGCGTGACATCATCCCTCTGGGAACACTGAGGATGCTTACTGGGCAAAACCATCGGAGAGATAAAGTGAGACAGAAGCCAAACATCAGCAATGCCACGGAGGGGGAGAGCGCAGTGCTGTTTCCCACAGCGAGAAGCCGCACGCTCCTCTCCGTTTTTGACAGATCCTGATTGTTCGTGCTCGCGGGGCAGTGCTCACCATGAAGCACAGGACGATGGTGATGTACATGGAGATAGGCTGCTTCGTGTGCTGCCTGTGTGGCTGGATCCTGGTGTGCTCCACTCTTCCCACCGAGTACTGGACCTTCTCCGAGGTGGGAACCATCGTGCTGACAACCTCCAACTACTACTCCAACCTGTGGAGGGACTGCATCTCGGACACCACGGGGGTGTCCGACTGCAAGGATTACCCTTCCATGCTGGCTCTGCCTGGTAGGAGACTTCTGAAAAACTCCAATTCTCAGAATTTAGGGACTGTATAAAAACTATTGCAAACATCCCCTTAAAAATAAGGGACAAATTTATGGAAAACTTAACAGTTCATAAGCCAGTCTTTTAAATAAATAGCAGATAAAACAGTCACCGAATCAGCCAACAGGTGGGAGCTTTGTGGCGATTGGACCTTTTCATATTTAATTTTCACAATAAATCTCATTAGAGAAGTTATAGATGTGGGATGACAAAAATGTTTAAATTCCATTAGATAACAATAAGAAAAAGCACAGAGGCTTTGCCTTCTCTCACACCTTTAAACATTTTCATACAGTCCTACAGATATTTCCTGAGCAAGGTTCGTTTTTTTGCTACTATGTCTTTCAGGGTATCTACATGCCTGCAGGGCGCTCGCCGTCTGTGCCGTCATTACTGGCTTCTTCGGAGGCGTCCTCACACTCGTCGGGATGAAATGCACTAAAATAGGCGGGTCAGAGATCGCCAATTCCAGGGTGACCTTTGCAGGTGCTCTCACCTACCTGGCTTCAGGTAAAAAAAGAACTTACAGCGTGTCAAACTTGTGCAAATGTTATGCAATCAGGATGAATAAGGTCTGTTTTTTTCCAATAGGTTTCTGTGGGATGATCACCTACTCATGGTGGGCCCACAGAGTCATATCAGAACACTTGGATCCAAATTTCAGGGCACAAAAGTGAGTATTTCCCAAGCGGGTTTTTTTTTTTTTTTTTTTTTCCCCCAAAAGAAGTGCACAAACACTAACCATAACTCTTTCTATACCTCAACACTATGATCAGGTTTGAGCTCGGAGCTGCAGTTTTTGTCGGCTGGGGAGGCGCCATTCTTCTCCTCTCTGGAGGGACGGTGCTGAGTTTCTTCTCTGGAAAAGAAGGCCTAAAATCAAAGTAAACGTGAAATCTCCTGTTTTGCTTGTATTGGCTTTATTATATTTCTTGCCTGTGTTGTTAAAACGTCACCGTCTACATCCATAGCTCTCCAAAAAGGCCACGGAGAGCGGCCACTTATGCCACTGCGCGGACCAGACGGACCTACATGCTGCCAGGCTCATCATCCAGGGTGACTCTGGGGCCGCCGCTCTTTTATGAAGGCAGGAAGAGCCGAGCAACCAGAGTGATGACGAGGACTGGTCAGACCTTCAGCAGGGACAGCTTTGTCTGAGGACTTTAAAGACTGAAATTCTGGCTAATTGACTTTCTTGCAGACAGAGACTGAGATGAGAAGCTCAATACCACTGTCTGTCCTGTCTGTTTAATATGAAGCTAGAGCCATCACACATGAGCATAAATACTGGAAGTAGGCGGAACAGCTAGCCTGGCCTGAGACTCACCATTAAGACATCAAATCTCATGTGTTTATTTCAAAAGCCAAAGAGTAAGAATGTTTTTTTTTTTGCTTTGGGACTGGTTTGATGAAGATGGAAGTCAGGTGAAAAATTTTGGAACGGATAAATTAAAAAGTGAGTGAAAATTGGCAAATACCGGTATGGGAATTTCACCTTCAGTCAGGCAGCTGTTCACTCTTGTCTTATAGCTCCCTTAACTTCATCAACTGGCCCCACTACCCATGTGAGAGTTTCCTGTCTACTAATATCTGTACATACTTCCCTCAGTGAAAAAACACGGCTCACAATGCAAACACACAGCGTCATAGCATGTGATGACTTCGCAATTGTCTACAAATCAAAACTAAAATAGGCCTCAAAGCACTTCTACAGCTGACAATACTTTAATGATCCTACTGTATCTACCTACATTTGTTTGATTCCAACCTTTCAAGAACCATCAATAGCATAATAGGTCTTTTCTAATATAAGCCACCACAAGTTTGACAATACACCATTCTCAAAAAAATCCTATGAATGCAAGTCAAGGTTGGATGAAATTTGTTTAGTGTTGTTTAATGTCAAGACTAATGTAAAGGTTTCATTGCAAAGTAAAATTAATTAGAGCTGCTGTTTAGGAATTGTATTAATGCCAGGAATTATTTTGTTGTCTGAATTGTGCAAATAAACTAATTAAAATACTTAATTCTTATGTGACAAAACACCCCTTTTTACCCCATTCTATCTAATTTCTGTGTTTTTTTAGTGTAAATTTGGAGTAGCGTTTCAGATTTATCCATATTCTGTAACAATGAAGGGTGTCTATTCTATTTTAATGCTCTGCTCTCAAAACGTACCAATTTATCAAAATTATTGCACCATTACACACCACATAAATGACTGTTTCACCAAAAAGTTTCCACTTCCATGTCCGCTCCAGCCCCTGGCAAAGTTAAAACTGCCCATGAGATTTTGGTTCCCAACCCAAAACGGTTCCCTACAACAAACCTTTATGATGTGTCTCGTTTGTGATATTTCATGTAACAATTTTCAATCGATTTCCAAGAAATTTTATTGCTTGTATAAATATTTCTACACAAAAATCTTATCTCTTTGCTCCATTTTGACAAGTACAGTACAATATATTTGATGTACAAAATTTTTAAAAAGTACATACAGCATATCATTTTGACTGTGGGTTATACAGTATTTCACTGAATGTACAAAATATTCTCTATTTAAAATGCTGAAGAGTTCTGAGGTAAGCAGAAAATTGGCACAAGGCATAAAGTGAGACTACTATAATCTCTGGTTTCTAAAACATTTTTAACAAAAATGTTAACAAAGACAAATAATAAATGAAGTGTCCTATTATGAAAAAAATGAAAAAATACTTAAATATTCCTTATGTTTGCTTCATAAAATTAAAGAATCCTTTTTCCCCACTTGTGAGGTGCAGACTACAAAACAATGCACATTTCCTTTTCTTTGAAAATTAGAAAATAAAATTGTCTTTTGTCTTATGCCCATCATTTTAATGTGGAATAAAACATTAGGAACATCAGCATTTTTCAAGCATATTCACTATTTCCTCTGCTCTTGCACTTGTTTCCAAGAGTGGGGCTGCTGAGGTTTGGCCTCTTAATAGAGTTTTTTTTCGCTCACAGGTGACCGGAGCTTCTCGCTGTAGTGCCAGTTTACATGCAGCATCATGTTTGTTGTACTATTTCTGATAGAAAATGCTTTGAATGCTTATTCGATTATTAGATTAGAAAACAATTTCAGACTAAGTATTGCTCACTGTATTACATCTTCCATGTAAAAATATGGATTTTTGTAGAGATGCACCAATTGCAATTTTCTTGACTGACTCCAATTTTGGATTTTTTTGTGTTATCTGCTGATAATGTTTTTTCTCAGATTCTGATTTCCTTTTTAAGAACTACAGTATAATTGACCACATCTTATTTTCATTATAAAATAAAATGTTAAACTTTAAAATATCCCTGAAACCTCATTTACATGATCTTCTCCCACTTAAACAACTCTCCAAATAAGGTGCTCTGCAACTGTAAAGAGGTACAGATAAGTGAAAATGAGTTACTGTACCACAACTTTATCTGACATATTCTACTTTACCCAAATCAACCATCTGCTGTTTGTTATTGTGTATTTAGGGCTGTGGTAAATTTATCAGATTTCTGAAGCCTCTCCTCAATTATGGTGTACTGCTGGTCATCCAGGGCAATGAATTCCATAATTTTCCTCATAATGCTTTGGTCTTTTCACTGCTTATACCAAAGGAAGACAGAGGAGGGTGCTGTATTGTGGCTTTAACCGCTTTCCCTTTGTTAACATCTTCAACTGAGTGATAGTGTCTTAAATGTCTGATTAGGAATGTAGTTCCGAATATTTTTGTATTAAACGTTTTGTCATCCAGATTTTCCACACTGCTTATGTCAGCTTGTGGCTGAGTGCTCACGTTGCTTGTAACATTAATGCCCGCACAGGTGCGCATGCATAAGATGGATCAGCTTGGAATCAGAAATATGTGACAATGACCTGCTGATCTCCAGGCATTAAAAGTTCATTAAAAACAGTCAATCGGTGCATCTCTAGCCGTTTGGTATGGACTGTAGATGCCAGAGGAGGTGCCTGAGGTTGGAGTAGGTGCTTAGAGCTACATCACCTGATCAGTGTTTATTGCTAACATCCTCCGAGTCGCTGATGTCACTGAGGGAGCAGAGGGTGCTCTTCAGAGTGCTTTCTGTTCCAGCTTCAGTCAGACCTGCTGGGTACAAGACAGATGTGTTTACACACAGAACTACAAGTCTAACATATAGCACAGACCATTTTCATCATCACATCTCAGGACCAGGATCTGATGATCTGGTGTTCTAAATAAGGTTTCATCGATTGTAAATCATAACATTCTATATCTATTTACATTTAGACAGCGTCCCAACTTTCCCTGAAACAGGGGCTGTACAAAACTGCATTTATACTTCAACATATCATGAATAACTGACCTGATTTGGAACCTTTTCCTGTGGAGGTTCCCCAAAAGCTGGTGGAGGGTAATTCAAGGCTCTTCCTGGCTGGTTTAGACATTTCCTGTTTGTCTTCCAAGGAGGAGACCATCCAGTCACTGCTCCCCTCCAGATCAGTGAACTGTCACCACATAGAAAAACATTATACAAATAAGCTTTATTGTGCACCAAAGCTATGCACTGCGGTTCCAACACACAGTGAGTCTCACCGTGAGTTCCTCAACCTCGTCCGTCCTCTCCGGAAAGATGCTGACTCCCCCTACTGGTTTTCTTACTGCTCTTCCTGCCAACTGCTTTTCCATATTTCTGGCCAGGTCAGTGATTTTGTTTTCTGAAAAGACAAATTCATGTGATGTAATTTAAAATTAAAAATTGATTTGTTCTATACTTTGGAGCACAAATAAAACACACTAACAACAAATCATTTGCACCTGGCAGGAACATAACATAAATTATTGGGTGGGGGTGGGGTCAGGTTTTTCAATTTAAACTTAGCTAAAGAAAAATAAAAATAAATCAGTGCTGTGGTCTTGTGATTTTTCATACATTTATTTTTCCTTTTTCATCAGCACAAACTGAAAAAATATGACTGAATAAATAGAGGGGATATATTTGAAAGTATAATTGCACTGAAATTACAACTTACCTTTACTCTTATCCACATTGCCATTTTGGTCTTTTTGGCTCTGGAGCTGCCTCGGATCAATCTCCTGCAGCTCACTGATGTCTGACCACTCGTCCCCTTCCTCATCACTCTCCACCTTGCTGACTGCTGTAGTGGTTGCAGCACCCCCAGACACCCTGGCCTGCTGAGGGCTGGAGGACAGCATCTGGCTGACGACAGCCTGCCGAGCCGGGGCCGGAGGAGCTGCCTTGCTCCCTCTTGTTTGAACTGGGATTGCCTGGTTTAGCCTAGGCTGTGGCGATTTGCCCCTCTGGTGTTTTTGTGGTTGTTCCTCCTCCATATCTGTATCCTCATCTTCAGATTCCTCAACTGAGCTAAAAGGAGGGGTCCTAAATAATCAAAAAGACAGCGCTGCTTTTAATTATTTTACCTTTTTTGAAAAAAAAAACCAAAAAAAACCCTACAAATTTATAGTCATCTTTTCTTTACTTAGGCATGATGTTCCTAAGAGCAGTCTTAGTTGTGGGTGTGGATGTCTTAGGCTGAACGGTGGTCTTGTTCCTTGGCGGTGGCTGGGGAGTCTTGGGCTGTTTGACTACAGTTCCAGACGTCACCTGGGTGGCTCTGGTAGGCAGGCTACTAGATCTAGGCCGGATCTGCAACACTTTACACAGACAAACTGGGTCATTTAAAGGATGGCAGGAGATGAGTCACTGACTGTGTCACAGATTAAGTCATTTAAAGAGTCAGCAAAGAAATTCCCACAGATTAGACTGATTGTGCTGGATGCACATGCAAAACCTGGACTAGCTCGTGTTTTAGAAGCCTGCCCCTATTACCTCTTAACATTCTGGGCAGGCCCAAACTAGTGTGGTAGAAGCTCCAGCAAGCAAAAAGACAGCCACAGCTCCTCGATGTTTGTCTACCAGGGCATGTTGTAGAGTCATAGTGTACAGTATTCCCTTGAATCCTAAACAACTCACTATCTTTAGCTCTCCTATGATGGTGACCTCAGTTAAACGAAACAGACTATTTGTCCTATTTGTGTTGCTTCTTCATTAACAAGAGCTCTAAATACATGCATTGTTAGTTATTTTGGGATATCAGCGAACACTCAAAATGGACTGTTTTTTGGTTGAATGAACTAAACTGAAAACCAGAAAACCAGAAGGGAAATTTATTTTGTTGTTGATTAGCGGGACTGGATTGCATTGAATTTTCTCTTGTTTCAAAGTTAAGAGCTAAGATTATCTAATGAAAATGGACTGGATTATTACCGATAATAAATTTGAAATTGTTATTGGGGTGAATTATTATATTTGTAACTTTTTTTTTTTTAATGTGGGACAGAGTGTTGGTGGCAAACAAACAAAAAAACCCAGATAAACTCAGAACTCACATAAATTTCATTCAAACAGAACAACAGAAATAGAAACATAAGATGAGACTATATAAATATCAGAATCTAATTAACATACCTAAACAACATATTTACCACACAAAGAACAATGGCTCCTACACTCACCTTGAACTGTCGGTCTGAATCTGGCCTGTGACGCAGGAGCAGGGTTGCTGCCTCTCCGCTGACAGCCCACCTTCTGCTCCACAGTCTTGGCTATCTCA
>KV751358.1:1280770-1294135 GCA_001698575.1 Mola mola
CGTCCGCCACGTAACCATGGAGACAGCGACGAGGGTTCCTGGGGGAGAGAAATGTTACCAAAACACTGCGGGCAATCAGCAAACGTCCCCCTACAGAGTGTGGAAGACGAGCTGCGTCCTGTGGGAGACAACAAGACGCCTCAATGCTCCTTTACAGCGGATGAAAAAAAACAACAAAAAACCCCCAACGCCAATCGTTTGTAAACCAACGGAACCCACCTGGAAGTCAGCGCGAAGACGTTTAAAATGGTTCCCCTGCTAACAGTAACGAACGCACCGCTAATCTCTCGGTATCACACTTCCGATACCGATGGTATGGTTCGGGCAGGCTTTTTATCCGCCCCCCCCTTGACCCCAACTTAAACAAAAGCACACATGCCCGAACCTGTCCAAGCAACTGTTGGACTACGAGCTTTTTTTTCCTCTTTATTTTCCTCCCCAGGAGCAGCTTCGCGATGCCTCACGTATTTCGAACTTGCCTGGCTAACCGAGCTAACGGACATTTTTTTTTTCCGTCAGCGCCTTGGGAAAAAGAACTTTACTCTCAAATTAGCGTTAAACATCACCAAAAGATGCAAATTCAAATTACTGTGTTATAAAGAACAAAACCGCCACGAAAAGGCTCACCAAACGTCTTTTTTATCGCGGATTCATCGGCCGCGGAGAACTTTCTTCACGACGGGACCCCGGGGTGATTTGAGGGTGACGTAGCTGCTGGTCTCCACATTCCTAAAATCTCTGCTCGCGAAGAGGACCGCCATAAAGCTGGCGACAGTTCCAACGCACCTTCCGGTGATTTCAAAGTAAAACTTACGCGGTTATTAAGCGCTTCTACTCTTCTTAAACGGCAGCTGTGATGAGATTTAACAGCGGGGAACTTAAAGTTAGTGAAGTTTCTATACCAACCTGATCTTATCAGTTATTTTTTTGATGAGCCAATGTGCATAAATACAGCTCGCCGACTTTGACCTGAATGGACCAGTGCCTTAATTTGCAGGCTCTCATTTTTCTAATGATACAGGTTTGACTCAATCTGAGGAGCATCTTTTCAGGCAGGATCATTTGAACCTCCTTTCCAAAAGCCAATCTGGTACATTTACACCCAGATGTAAAATATAAAATGACAAATGATGATCCACGGAGGCCACAGGACCACAGGTGCACACCCAAGAGGTCATGTGACTGTTTCCTGACAGGTGAAAGCCAAGTTTCTTATAAGTTGGGGCCTCCATGGATCATACTTTTTCCGGCTTGTCCCATGGATGCTCAATTTTGCCAAACTGACACTAGCTGTTTAAACCCTGGGAAGTCTGTGTTTGCTGTATTTTCATTCAACTTGATGTTTTGGTCACCCCTTAGATACATTTCACCATTGCAGCGCTCAAAATACTATACATTTATACATACCATACACACAGTACTCAACATGCCATGATTTACATTCATTTCCTAGAGAGACAGAAATAAAGAAAAAAAGTACCTAAAATTTAACCAAAATGAAACATAATATACTCACCTTCTGCAGTGTGAGTTATAGATTTTAACCTGCGGTTATTTGTAATACAATTCCTCACCATGTCATTAAATTGTCTTTAATGTGATGTTTTATTAAAGACTTATTCAGCATCAAAGAAAGTCACAGGTCACAGCAGCACCCTTGAAGACAAAACCAGGGGGAGACAGGAGCGAGCACAAAAAATACAATTTTTAAAAGATTTAAGATTATATACGCTGATATACTGCACACCTTGTAATGTTTGGCTGTAATTAAGTAATGAAAGTATAGAGAATGTAATTGCCCCGGATGTCAAAAGAATTTGGACACGACTGTGAATAATATAATGCAATTTATTATGTGTATATGTATCTCCATATAAAAGCACACACACACAAATAAACATAATCTAACATAATTATAAAATGAAGCAGCACGCTTTACTTTGAGAGCTTTTGTCGCTTCCGGCGAGACTGTCGCGGCTTTACGCAGCGCAATGAGACGGGAGGAAGGGGGGGCAGCAGCAGCAGCAGACCGCAGGGCTTTGAAATAGGGAGCCTGGAAAACGGGATGCGGGAGGCGGCAGTCTCTACTGAGCTGTACGGAAAACTATTCAAACATAGCTGGAAGGTTACGGTTGAAACGTAGCCCACCTCCGCCATCGCCGCTCCACGGATGCGAATTTCAAAAAGTTTGCGGCTGGTAAATGCAGTCGGTAGGGTGGCCTTGTGTACGGGCTCCCCCTTGTGGTCGGAATAGTTATAGAATCCTTTTCATATGAGGCGCTACTGTGAAACTGGAAGCTTCTTTAAATCCCGAGATAATTTCCAGCAGTACTTTTTGTTAACTCTCTGCTTATATTTTTAAATATCACACACTTTGTTAAAACACCCGAACTCCTCAATTGTTGCATACAGTATATTTTAGATATCTGGAACCTCTCTCACCTGCCACCCCTACGAGGACCAGCAGTGATCTTGTTAAATCATTATTTGCATAACATTTTCTCAAATTAATTTGCATGGCCCATAGAGTCATTTTTTATACTTGTTTTCATAAGTGTATTTGAAGGGACGCTTTGGTCATATTTAATTTTCGGGGGGGATGTGTCCCACACAATGTACATTATATTTACAGCCTTGAATAATAGCCTCAGTGTATCAATAGGTGACTGCTTGAGTTATGGACATAAATATGCGGGGGTCAGACATGATTGATAAAAAGAAACAGAAAAAATATTATAATTGAGATAAATAATAAACTTTAAGCCATGCAATAAATTCGAGTAAATGTAAATTTCAAGGGGGTCAAAAAAACCTGAAACCTGCATTTCAGGTATTTTGGATCTGAATTTGCTCAAAATAAATAATAATATATAATACTATAGAGCATATCCCAAAAAAATATTTTGTGCGTGTGTGTGTGTGTGTCACAGCTTGCCATAATGTACATTAAATCGCCAAGGGGACGTCAGTCTCACCTCCTCAGCTTGGCGGAGGAGTGACGGAGGGAGCTCCTGTCCTCCATCTCTTTTGGACGCTGCCCACCGCTCCCGTGACAGAGGAACCACACGTGCGTCCTCTTGTCCACCACTGCCTGTCTTCACTGATCAGCATTAAACGCACTCTTTAAAGCAAAAGGTTACAGGATCAATCGGGACAATGCTGGCACAGCACTCTAACAAAGTGAAACAAAGTGCAAACTGGGATTTGTTTCTTCTCTCTCTCTCTTTACGTCACACGTGCTGTTAGGAAACATCCAGCATGGGCACATCTCAGCCCATTGAACTGGCCCTCAGAGTCCCATTGCTGGATGCTGCTGCTGCCCTGAGAGCTTCAGTCCAATCCTGATAAATAAGGATTTTAATTCTTCCTGACAGGGCCTGTGACTGTCATTACAGCCGGAGGCAGGCAGGGGAGACTCTCCTCACAAGCTGTGGCCTGGTAAAGACAGGCAGCTCTCACCAGCCGCATCACAATGAGGCAGTGAAGTTCAGCTGTGGGACAAGAGGCTGATCAGTCCGTGTCCAAAACCCAAGTTAGAGTGATGACACCTGCCTGAATATAAAAATCCATGGCGTCTGATAAGAGTTTGCCAGGGTTGGAGAAGCAGGCAGAGAAGTTGCATTAGTCATGCAGCGAAGAAGGACCAGGGCTGTGTGGAGGAAGAGGAGCCCACCTCTGGAGATGAGTAAGCCCGGCCCTGCACTCAATTTGCTGCTTGATTTATGAGTTCATTTCCTGCGCCATGTTCTCAGAGGGGGGAGAGGTGGTTTATTTTTCCACTATAGGTAACGCTGGCTCCACTCCCACCACGGCCATAGTGGGACTATAAATAACGGCCGCTGTAACAAGTACATATTGAACAGAGAGAGAGGAGAGGCCGCCAAAACATCTTTAATCATGAAGGAGGCTCTTATCTTCCCCTGCATACTGTATAGCTCGGTACAGTCCTGCTTACTGTACATCTGCTCGTAAATAAGCCTCCTGATATTCTGAAGAATTGGATGGAAAAGAATCCTTTTTTTCCCAGATGAGAAAGAAAAACATTCTGGCGTTTATCTTTCAGGATGGTTTAAAGCAGACGCAGCTCATGAGGAAGCGTGACAAATGAATGCAGTGACAATATTCTTTGAGGTGCTTGAGTGATTTTTTTTTTTAAATCCCTTTAAAAAATTGCTTAAAAGGACATTTAAAAAAAACACTTCCTAATCTTTAAAAATTAATGCAAAGATGCAAAAAAAAAAAAGAAAAGAAAAAAGAGCAGTTTTAATGTTGTCCAGCAGACGGCAGTATATACCCGTATTAAATACAAAGCTCTTTTGGTCACTGCGGATAAAGCCCACTTCAGTCAAACTTGTTTGGTTTGTCCATTCTGGGCTACTGTAGGAATCTGGCAGCCGTGAACATGAATGAAGATGGAGGGCACAAACATGTGGTAGAATATGCAAGACAGGTGTCATCTTGCGCTGGTAATGTAAAGCCCTGTTTCCATTAAGCGGTACAGTTCAGTTTGGTTCCGTGCACATTTTTTTAATTTTTGCATTTCAACTGCCTAAAGCTGTCAATGGTGCCTTTAAAAAGCAAACCATACCGTGGGTACTTTTGTCACCCTTTACTTGGGGCACCAACCTGAGCTAAACCATACCAAAAAGAGGGGGGCTAGACCCACGGCAGTGGACCCTCTGCTGATTGGTTGAGAGAATCCTCTCTTCCTTGCAATGATTAGGCCAGAACGTTGAAAAAGAACGTTGCTGTTCTTGTCTATGTATAAACATAGACAAGAACAGCAACGCTTTGGGGAGACATGGGGCGTCCGACGCTTGTATTGGGACCGCTGAGCTTTTCCCTCCATTTTCCCTCCATTTTTTCCCTCCATGTTCTCTTCATTCATAAGACCCCACCCACAAATGCTATCGTGAATGTAGCTCTCGCATGCCTATTGTAGACCTCGCTGTCTGCTTCTCTCTGACATTCACCAACAATTTTCCCACAAATTTGATATCATTTCCTTTGGAATATCCCCTCACTGACAGTATCCAAGGAGGGGCTTAGCAAAAAGGTCAGTTTGGAGCCGAAGTGGCCCATACACCTGCCTGACTGAACCGCAAGCGGGACTATTTCGACTTGTTTTTATGGCATCAAATCACTAACAAGAACAATCCAGGAACAAAAACCTCCGCCAAGGTCAAACAGTCACCAACATATTATTTACTCTGCGATAAATGCTTCCAGCCCAAAGTTAGTAGCATATTTAAATGAAATGACCCACCAAACACATGTCTAGGGTTTGGGATTGTATCGAGATATGCAGTAGTTCCAAAGTTATTCACAAGAAACGGAAATGTCCTTATCGGCGGTATTCTGGATTGGATTATATTTCATCATTATTTTACCATTTGGTAGGGATGATGGGGTTGTTTTTAATATTCTTGAAGTGCCCCTCCCAAAATTCTTGAACCAGGTCCAAATCACCTCCAAAATGTCATCTAAGCTGGATAAAAGACCCACATCATGCAAATCTGTTAAGTAGTTTCTGTGTAATCCTACTAACAAACAGACACAAGTAAGTAAACTAGCATCTGATGAAACATAACCTCCTTGGTGGAGAAAATTAAAACTAAAAGGATTATAGAAATTAACGTGATCATACATCAGCAAGAAAACCCTAAAATGACAGAAAATGTCTTTGGGGCAAAATTCGACATATACTTTGAGTGTTTAGCTTGGCCAAAGTCCTATCTGCTACCACCAGGGAGGGTTTTCTAATCTACACTGCACCCAGCCACCAGGGGGCAGTCAACCTGTTTTGACTTCATTTTGGGGAGTTGCTGCATCGTCCGTCTTTAATGTCACCTTATTTAGTTTGGTTTGTTCTAGGCCTTTTCCTGTCTTCCATAAGACGAGTTCTCGTGTTCGTCGGCGCTCACAGATGTGGGTTCACGCTCACCTTTTCCGCGACAGGAGTTCCGACCAACTGAAGTGTCAGCTCTGTGCCGCCCGACCGACTTGGAGCTGAGCAGCAGCGGAGCCTACAACCGGCCACCGGTTTTCATCCCCGACATTTTGTTGTCTATTTTCAACGTGGCAGCCGCTGGGGTCACGAGCGCTGAATCAGCCTGGTGGGAAGGAGAGAGATGAAAGAGCGCCGCGGTGGGGAGGGGAGAACGAGAGAACCATCCCACCGTTTCTTTTCATTGTCCCCTATGAATGTTGCTTAGGTCATGAGAGGGTCCAGCACTAAAGAATTATATATAGCAGACAAATGACGAGGTTTGCACTGATTCTTTCTCGTCCTCCCACTGAGCGAGGAGGCCCGGGCTCCAAAGGGCGGACCGGCCGCTCCAGCAGCAGCCGTGGATCCTTCAGAGGAAACACATGTATCGAAAGCACGGAGAGAGTAATGTATGATGAATGTGCTCATGGGTATAAAACTTAAATATGAGTTTATTGTAGGACGGAATAGAATTCTGCTTATGTTGCCGCGTTACAAAACCCATGCGATGAAATAACATTTGTACGAGTGAACGTGCTAGAAATCAGGCGGTTTTGACAATCCGAAGGGTTTTGTTGTTCAGAAAGGCCGCGTCTGTCCGGTCTACCAGTTGAAAAAGAGACAAAAAAATTAAAAACCAGAGCGCAGGCCTTCGCCAAGGGTCTTACAGGGGAAAAAGAATGTATTGTGTACTTATATGTATGTACTTATTGAATAATTGGCAGCGTTTCTGGATCTGTACGAGGGCGGACACACAGAGAAACTCGAGGTTTGTTGAAGTCAACCTGCTCCCGACCAGGTTAGGTTCACAGACTCTGACTCTGAGTTTAAGTTATCTCTCATTGTGAAACGCGTTGGGGTTACTCCTCTTTCTGGGGTTTGGCTTACCTCCTTTCCTGAAAAGGAAAACCCAGAGTTGCCCTCATTCCAGGGGCCCCAGCTCTTCTATGCAGAAAACCTAAGGAACCAATCCTGACCACTTGCAGAGTCGGTTAAAGTTGTAGAAACAAAACTTACTTACTCCGATACGTCAACTTGTGAGTAGCTCCTCCTCTTCTTCCTGGAAATCCGTGCCAGGTTCGAACATGTGGTTTTTGTGTCCAATGTTAGAACTTGACACTGTGCAGCATAACGTAGACTAGTTTAACAGTCAGAAGATGAGAGAGCGGGTAAGTTTCGACTTGCTATGGCTGCAGAGTGACGAATGTAGACAAGCAATGAGACAAAGATGCATAATTACATCCGCTATATTACATATATTACATATATAAACTTACCACAAATAAGGAAGTTTGTGTTGGGTCGATTATTTCTTTATTGTAACAATCCTTCTTGGCAGTAAGTCTTATAACGCTGGAAATCCTGTTTATTACCCTTTTAAATGCTGCCACATTTGTAAGGAAAATGCATTTGTAGGATTAGCAGCAGAGTTGAGTATGTGGGTTGTGCCCATGAAAAACTTGCCAAATCTTCTCTGCCAACACCAAACAGCTTTTTCTGCTGTTGACTCTTGTTTGGTGTCGTTTACTGGATTGGATGATTTAAGTCTGAAGAAGCAAGACATTCTGGCAATTTATTCATTTAACAAACAGGGGCCTCAGTAGCATGTGGAAGAGCCATACACAGCCACAACAGCCTGGCACCTCCTCGTCATGCTGGTCACCAGCTCGGTCACACACTATGGGATGGCATCCCGTTTTTCAACTAGCGTTTGTCGCAAGTCAGCCAGTGTGGTTGTGTTGGTCACTCTGGCACGAACAGCACGCCCACAGAGCACGATCCCATAAGTGTTCAATGGGGTTGAGGTCAGGACTGCAGGCAGGCCATTCCATCCTCTCCACTCCCAAAATCTAGAGGTGGTCTCTGATAAACGTCGCTCTGTGGGGCCGAGCGTTGTCATCTTGGAGGAAATGATCATTTTCTTAGAATTTCCCTGACCTTTTTTAGGCTGCAGACAGAAAAAACAACAAATCGAACTGAAAACATGACCTCCGTGGCGGAGGTAACAATCCAATCAACCTGCTCAATATTCTACATGTTCTTCAAGATCTAATTTACAGGAGGGAAACGGGTGTTTTCTATTTTCAATGTAAAATGCGCCTCAGAAGAGGCAATGGGCTCATTTGCATACTCATCACATAAATCATATTTTGATTTACATCTGATAAAAGAAGTGTGACCAAACTTTTTTAATTTTGGCGGCTCGGAGCCACATTCATCGTATAAGTGTTTGTTTTTGTCCGGCTTTGAGGTTATTTTTTTTCTTTTTTACGACACATTGAGACAAAAACATGAAAATAGATCAACAATATGTTTTGCAATTTAGTATTTAATTTATTTGCTGGCATATCTTCCGTAAAGAAAAGTGTTGCTTTCGTGTTTCCTGAAATTGTTTCTCCTTATTTATGATACAATAGATATAGAAAGAAAAGTTGAACACGTAAAAGCATTTCATTTAGTTTTTGTCATTTGATTCTTGACAATCAAAGGCCGACATTACGTGTCTGAAAACAGCCTTTCGAAGACGTTAAAGGGCGAAATTTAATCAGATATTGAAGTCATAGCTGAGAAATATATGAAAATGCTGCGATACATTTGTAATTTGCGCCAAAATGAGGAGAAACTTCTTTGCCTCTGTGTTATTTATTAAAGTCGCTTGGTTACAGGACAGTTATTGCACTGAAAACACCTGTTAAATGTTTTGCTTTCATGCGCAATGGGCTGTAACGTTAATACAAACCCTCCTTGTGCATTATGGATGTAGTAGCGCTCAAATTTAGCTGGGGCCCCGAGAGGACGTCTTTGCTGTCCCTTTGGGGAGCCCTGTTAGAGACTGAATGTTGCTTTTGACAGTGAGAGGGAGAGCGTGCGGACGAGGGGAGCTCTCTCTGAGCTGTGGCTGCCATCCAGCACCAGCCTTCTTTGCATTCAGGGAGCGCCTCGTTTTTGTGTCAGCGCGGGACAAGAGAAGCACTTAATGTGACATTTAGAGATGCTCGGAGATTCTCTCCAGAGGCCAGGGGGAGGGAGGAAAAGGCCCAATGATGCTGCGGCGGACATGTGTTTTAAATGCCAGGAGGTGTGCTTTGACAGAGAGCTTTGGCCGCAGAGATAAGGAGACGATAACCCGGCCTCTGCTCTTGCACCTCTTGCACCGGTTCTGGGGCTCACGCTAAGCTTTGTCTGAAATGGTTTCATCTCCTTTCCATCAGATATGATCTTCAAGGCTTACAGAAACAATCCCCTTAGATTGTGCATTAGGGCAGCTGTTATCCTTAGCAGAAATCCACACATGCACAGTGCATTTTTAAATAGCGGGCCACAGGACGGTGCACGCTGAGCTTCACGAGTGGGCGACGCAGGCTTTCTGGGAGTCTGGATCTTAACCAGATGGCCGTAATGCACATTTTAACTCGCAGCCATAGCGAAAACCAGACTAAATATCTCTTATTGATGCGGGCTTATCCTGGAGGGACCGCTGCGATGGAACAGCATGAATATTTAACAGGTGAAGAAAGGTCAGCGTTCTGGTACGGGCGCCGAGACCGAAACTAATCAATCATCGTTTCTTTACTCCAATTAAAGTAAACCTGCGCACGCCGCCATCGGACACAAAGGGATATGCGCTCGAAACACACGGATGTGGACAGTTTCTGCAATTCAAATGCACACCCATCCGTCCGACCGACGTAGCTCTCTTCGGTTTTTGTGTGAGCGCTTGTACTCCTGCTTGATGCCGGCTCTTTGGAGACACTGCCATGGCCCTGCAATAAATCAGGCGGGGGGTCAGATGTGCGTAGATAGAGAGGTGCATATTGATGAGCATTCATCACTGGACGTCTGTCGAAAAAGCTTCCATAGACTCATTTGTCGTCGCTGCAGGCTTCCACGCTTGGTCGCAGACACCTTGTTGAACGGTTTCCTTGGCAGTGGTGCCCAATGTAGGAGTAGAATGCACCAGAAGCATCACATTATTAATACTGACACTGGCGACAGCTGGATATTGCATGCATCTGAATGGGTTTTCCTGGTATGGGAGGGATTCTGTTTGATCTACAATAACATGGGGTCTGTTCTAGGCAACAAATGATTCTCTTTGTTGCTGCGGTTTTTCTATCTTGAATTGCTGTAATTTGCCAAACGCTCGCTCGCTCGCAAACCACTTTCCCCCCCCCTTCTGCACCAATTCTGTGTCTGTTTACTCGAGGAATAATCCACTTGTACAATTCTCGCCATCTCAGGGCCCCTTGAATTTTTAAGGCTTTTATGTTTAACGTCTAATGCAGTTACCTAAGCGGCTCGCCGTAACCGGCCTCCCAGAGATTCTCCTTGCGCGCCTCGTCTCCTCTATTTTCTGCAATGTTCAGATGTGCGTAGATAGAGAGGTGCATATTGATGAGCATTCATCACTGGACGTCTGTCGAAAAAGCTTCCATAGACTCATTTGTCGTCGCTGCAGGCTTCCACGCTTGGTCGCAGACACCTTGTTGAACGGTTTCCTTGGCAGTGGTGCCCAATGTAGGAGTAGAATGCACCAGAAGCATCACATTATTAATACTGACACTGGCGACAGCTGGATATTGCATGCATCTGAATGGGTTTTCCTGGTATGGGAGGGATTCTGTTTGATCTACAATAACATGGGGTCTGTTCTAGGCAACAAATGATTCTCTTTGTTGCTGCGGTTTTTCTATCTTGAATTGCTGTAATTTGCCAAACGCTCGCTCGCTCGCAAACCACTTTCCCCCCCCCTTCTGCACCAATTCTGTGTCTGTTTACTCGAGGAATAATCCACTTGTACAATTCTCGCCATCTCAGGGCCCCTTGAATTTTTAAGGCTTTTATGTTTAACGTCTAATGCAGTTACCTAAGCGGCTCGCCGTAACCGGCCTCCCAGAGATTCTCCTTGCGCGCCTCGTCTCCTCTATTTTCTGCAATGTGTCTGGATTGCAAAAGAAAAAAAAGAAAAAAAAAAGAGTATCCTTTTGAAGCCTCGCTGCCTCTCAGGAAGGTGTTTTTTGTAGATAATGACTTATTTCAATTCACGCCTCACCCCGAAGACTACCGCGATTTCTTTACTCGCTGCATCGGTTGTAACATGAATTTAATCACGAGCCATAGGTGCGAGCGCACACGGCAGAGTTAATTATTCCCCTTCTGCAGCCAGTACAACATCGAGGCCCAGCTGCCAAGTGGCTGGCATTTGATGCAATTTGGAAATACCGAAGCACAAACAAGGTTTAGGGCCAGTTTCCAGTGTGCCTGGAATGAGGGATGAGTGAGTTTATGCGGCATGCAATCTAAAGCAAAAGTAGTTTTAAATTGGCTGTAAAATAGTGAACTGTTGACTGCCAGAGTTGTTGGGCAGGTGGCCCAGAGAGTCCCTGACTCAGCTCAAAGGCATGCCTAGCTTGGCGCGGACACACCCCAGCTGGATGGACCATTAACTGCCAATAATCAGTCTGAACCTCGCCAGGACACTCCCGTCTGCAAAGTTCCCTACGACGTGCTGAGAAACAGGTAATTTCAGGCTAATGTGCTCTGTCCGATCCTCCTAAAACAACCCTCAGCTAATGTCAAGACAATTGTGTCACATCTACAAGACACCTACACACATACAAGATAAAAAAGGGTCAAAGTCAACATTAGAAGTGCTGGTAGGGTGATGTTTTATCTTTTACCAAAGCCAGGCTAGCTTTTTAGCTATTTTCAGTAGCTAAGCAAAGCCGAGCCAACCGTTTGCCAGTCCTAGCTACACATTTGGCACGTTTCCTCCCACTCACGGCAGAAAAGTGAATAAAGTAATATCCCAGCACGTAAAATGCGCAATGTTAATTACGTACGAAACCTCCGTGTTAATCAAGCTAGTAACATGATTATGGATTTGACGTACGATCGCTCCACGTTTCAATGAGCGGAATATGTGAGATATAACAAAAGCCTCACAAGTGAGGCTCCATTTGTTTACGTAACTCGCGGTTACATAAATTGCGTGAATCAATCATTCAATCAACTGGGAAGGATATCAATCATTCACATGATTGATGTTGCAAAGAAGAGCCAAAAAAATCTTGCGACTGAGTTTGCTCCAATGTGTTGACTTGCTGCTACGTTTTCAAACCCATGTAGATTGAATATCTTTCCTCTTTGACTGTTAGGTTGGCTGAAATAAGCTATTTGGGTCATTTAGAAAAGGAGCATCGTGCTGTATTGAGGAAGACTTATGGGGACTCATTTAAAAACTGTTTAGTGAGGTAGTAAATCAAGAGAGGATTGGGCTCTAATAAGCCCAGACGCAAACCGTGCAATCTCTGTTTTGTTGACACTAATGGATGCGGGAACAAGTGAAATTAAATGATCAAATCTCTGCAAGGCCAAAGTCAGAACGCTTCATGACCGGATGATTTGGAGAATATTACGCACTTAAATTAATAAATGTTTATCCCATTACAACCTTCCGCACCAAATAAAGGGGACTGTACGAGACAGTGGATTCATAACGTTAACGAGTAAACAAATTGGCACCACGCTCGTTTGTTCTAAAGAGTCACAGATGAGGCTTTTTGAGAAGAAAACGTGTTCTGACACAATGACGCTAGAAGTAATATGTATTCGTACAGTTTTAGTGCCCGTACTTCGGTGACGACATGTACGTTGGCTGCTTCACAGTGAAGCTGGGATCTTAATATAGAAACAAAACTGCACTATGCACAAATGTGGAGAATGAACCCGCACTGCGCTGTTCAAAAGTGAAACGAAGTCCTTCAGTGATTCATTTTGCAGTCAGGAGATCAGACAATAAGATTTAACACGGTTAAAGCGGCGACATTATTAATGAGCCCGCTGCAGCCGCTTCAGACTGCACACACAGCTTCTTCACTTCATTAAATCCCTGCCGCCGCCACCAAGAAAAGTGCAGCGCCACCATGCACAATCATCCACTGTGTCCCCCTTCATTAAATCATGTGCCACAAAATAACAAGCCCAACACACCTCTGCACCCTTTAGATCGACTTGCTGAAAGTCAGCATTCTGCCTCTGAGCTCATTAATCCTCCTCCATGTTTTTTTTCTTTAAATTCAGGGCAAATGTTGCTGTCGCCTTTTGAGAAACGATCGGGGCCATTTGCAAAGAATTAGGACTGAAAAGCTTCGGAGGCAAACGCAGAAACAAGTATAAAATGTTTCTTAATACTCGTTTCTATTAAGTTAATGAGCCTTGAACGCTCCGTCACCTCAACAACAAGCAGATTCTGCTCTGTGATGGGCTCCATTTTGCTCTTTGTGCTGCTGCACGTACAGTCAGAACCCTCTACAACGCTAATAATGGAAAATTCCAAAATTGCATTTGAAAGCCAACTTTTTTCCCCCCCCCCC
>KV751358.1:1294235-1315232 GCA_001698575.1 Mola mola
GGTTTATTTTTATTTCTGTGCAAGCGGGAGCGCAAAAAACTGACACAAAGTGGGGAGTTAGAACCAATTACTCCAACCTCTTTTCCCTCTCAAATTAGGCATAAATGTCAGGAGAGGAGAGGAGGCTGTAAAAAAAAGAAATCTAAATTTAAAAAAAAAAAAAAAAAAAGTGACTTGGCAGTAAAAAGGAATCATTGAAGCCAGACAAAAAAAGGGTGACCTTGTGGCTTGACAAGCGTAATTACTGTACTTTTTCCTGTGACATTCATTCAGCGGCTCGAATCAGCCTCGGCAGGAAGGGCGGCGCAGTTTGGAGAAGACGCTGAGCGATGATGACGAAGGCAGGGGGGCCGATTTTAGCCCCGGCACGACACCGTGTCCCGGACGCTTCAGTTAGCAGCTCAGAAAATGCAGACAGTACCACGGCGCGGTGTGACCAATCTGGGCTGTTCTCTGTCAAGCTGCCAAGGTGCACAGCGCGGGTTAACGGCTTCATCTCCACGCAGGACCAAACGGGGAGAGCGTCCCCTTCTGATTAAGCCTTTCGGACGAGGCCGTAGTGGGAGCGTGGCGAAGGCTGGCGCCGTGCCGTCGCTGCGGGCGGATCCCCTGTGGTAGAGAGTTCACACATCTTCAGTCACTCACGGCCGGGATTGCCAGATCGCTGAAACTAAAGATGCTAAAAGGCTTCTAATAATATGACTAACAATCAAAACATGCAATCCCGCGGACAAAGACGGTCACTGCGAAGATGTTGCTTTTTAATGTGCCCAGGTATCAAATGAGGGTCAGCAGAACTGCACTGCAGAGAAAAACTTAAAAGTAGGCCTAACTCCTTACAGTTTCAACGTCAGCCTTCATTTGTTCAACGCTTTGGTTTATGACCGACTAAATGCATCGATGGTTACTGTGGGGTAAGAGACAGAGACAACTGTTCTTGTTTCATTCCCACATAAAGTCAGACATTAAAAGTCATTTCTACTGCTGGCAGCCAAATAAAATCCAATATGGACACTAAAAGGATACTTTTAGTGGATTTAAATGGAGCTTTGTACCGCATATGGCTTCATTAAAAAAAACAAATCTGTATATTTAAGGCAGCAAAGTTGCCCTTTCAGTGGACAAAATACAAAAAGTGCCCTCTCGGGTGCCCTTTCGGTAAAAAAACCTGTGATAAAGTGCACACTTGTGTACTGCTCCAGTGGACAAAATGTGATAAAGTGTCCTCTAGGGTGCGTTTCTAGTGAAAAAAAAAAGACTGCGATAAAGTGCTCTCCTTGGTGCCTTTCCATTGAACAAAAAATGGTGAAGTGCCCTTCCGATGGACAAAAAACAAGTAAGTGCCCTCTTAGGTGTCCTTTTAGTGGAAAAAATTGTGGTTAAGTGCTCCGTCCGGTGCCCTTCCAGCCAGCGAAATGTGACCAGATGCCCTCTCAGGTGTCCCTTCAATGGAATAAAACACAGCAGATGCCCTCTTGGGTGCCAATTGCATTGGACAACCGCCACAAAGTGCCCTCTGGTTGCTATTCCACTAAAAAAAGGAAAATAGACAAAACGTGATAAGGTGATAGACACCTAATCAAATGTCAATGTCAATATTTAAACACGGAACTCAAAGTGCCCTACTTGCAATATTTGGCCTGTAGATACATTTAATTGAATCCGTCAAATGTTTATCTGAACAGTATTTAAATTCTCCTTTTACATTTGACACATTTGCGAGTGGAATTGGAGCCACTGTGGCCTTCTGATTTGACAGGACATAGACATGAGCCTCCCGGGTGACATCCCGGCTGTGTTGGACTCATGAATCGCTCCAAACTTTGTTACCCTGCTGCTAAATTTTTCATACTTTGCAAAACGAATCAGCAACAGCAGCTGCGGCACCCAACAGTTCTTTTTGTTCTCTTATAACGTTTTCAATTTCTCTTGTGCCGCAGTTTCATTTCCTGTTTGTTTCCCCTAATAGAGTCTCTGACTTTCTCTCAGCTCGGTCCCAAAGTGGACTTTCCGAATGCCTTCTATCGTTTCAAGACAATTCCTAATGCCAATAAATACAAACTACACGTCCGCAGAGGGCCAAGAGTGGCCTGGCGGACAACAAAAAAAGACAAAGGAGCTGGTAAACAGAAATCCCAATTCAATCCAATCAGAATTTTCAGCTTTCCCGGGAGGCCGGGACAATGCGGCAGCCGGCGGAATCGACACTTCTCGGGGTTATTTCTCATAAGGCTCCTGTAAGAAGTAAAATATCCCAGTGCACAGCCACAACAACACGAGTCTCCCTTCACTGCGCCAAACATCGCTGCAGATTCTTCCTCCACCAGGAATTCTGCTCGGCCCAGTCGGTATTTCTCATCCTGACACCTTCCATAAACGACCTGTTTCCACCTCTCCTCCCCACCCCAACAACCACTCCTCAGGGTGCGAGATTGGGGCCCCTCTCGGGCCCACCGAGGTGAGCCATTGACTCAAGTCCCGCACAGATGAAGTCAGGAGGGCAAAGTGCAATCAGTGCACAAAGAGGATTGAACAGAACGCATACCAAAGTGCGCCCTGGCCAAATCCCCCCGATGGAGGGCATTTCAGGCGAAACAACAAAAGCTCGTGATCGGCCCAGCTTAACGCTGTCGGTTCTGCAAAACTCAACTCTCCTGCGTCACGTGTGCGTGTCTGTGGGATGATGATGACGAGAAGGCAGGAGGAGGGCCGGTGGTCGACCTGACAGGCTGGGATCTGTCCATGGTGCTGGAGTGACCAAACTGCTCCCAACACCACGACGGACGCGTGTCAGGTGACCATCACTTTGAGAAACGTCCAAAAAAAATGGCCACGTGACCGGCGGGATTCTACGGCGGGCACGAAATGGGTAAAACACACATTAAGCTTCCGGCCGTTTACATCATTTCCGCTCCGGTCCCACGTTCCCATACTAGAGGAATTAGTGATTTTTCCGCCAGCAGTTGTTCTAGGCCACTCACATTGGCGCGTGCGTGCGTGCGTGCGTGCGTGCGTGTGATTGCGTCACCGGCTCGGCAGCCGGGACGGACGACTCGCGCAGATGGAGAGTCAAGCGAGCGCAAGCAAGACCGGAAATGCGGCCATTCTTTTGCCTTTCAAAATGAAGGGGCTATGGAAACCCGAGCTGTGGTAGACGAAGAAGAGTTGCGACGGTGAACTCATTTGTTTAGCGGTTCAATACTCAAATATGGCAGTGCGTGCAAGAAAGAAAAAATAGTGGAAAATGTATTTTGTTTCCTGTTTTGATTGGAAAAGTTAAACTTTCATATATTCTTTATCCATTACATGTCGAGTGAAGTGTTTTGGGCCTGTTTTTTTGAGAAAAATCCTGATTTTACACTGGAAGAGTAGTGGCACTTGATTGTTTCATACAAGAGACCTGTCAATAGGTAATGGGGTGGTGGCCTAATTCTTCAAACAATTAGACTCTCCAGACACCAGTCATCATGCTGTCAACAGTGATTTGACATAAGCAATTTAACCACTATCGACACGATTAACATGACTTGGAATCTTTTCAGATTCCAACTATTAGTTGAAATCAAATGTATTATTATCAGTTATGTCGTATGCAATGGACATACAGAGGATCAGAATATTGTTTGTCTCAGACCCACGGCGGGTGCAAAATGGACAAAGTTGAAGAGCAAAAAAAGTAAAAGTAAACTATATTGTGTAGTATAAATCACATAAAGCTGAGGGCATGTTAGGTTTAAAGATACTTTCAATATACAATTTACAGGATAAAAATTACATAGTGTGTACTAAAACATGCTGCAGTTTAGTTACACATGAAATGTTTGCGTTTGTTTTAATTATTTCTATCTTTTAATTGCTAAAAATAGCCCAATAAGCCCATTTCCCCCAAACCACTGTAGCACATTTAAAGCGAGTTGCACGTTGCGATCGTTGCCCGAACTTTTATTTTGGAAGCGTACACCGGAAACAGCGGTGCTAACCTAGCCTAGCTTGTGGCCGCCGCTCCTGGCTCGGGTACCGCGCCAGCAGTTGGCCGGACAGCCGATCCTGAACGCTCCTCGCGCGGGGATGCGCCGTGTCTCGGCAGGTGTCACCGCTGTGAGTTTTTCCGACGGAAATAAGTTTGCGGACGGGACGTGGCGGCTCTCGTGCGGGACAGGCTGTCGCCGGGGAGGGGGACTTTAAAGCCCGGGCTCGTAAGTGACAGGAGCGCCCCGCACCTGAAGTGACACCGCACCATGAGACGCGGGGGAGACGACTCGGACATCCCGTTTGTGTCGGCGGCGTGAATCGCAGCTTTTCACTATGGAGGAGAAGTTCAACCGGCTCGTGTTCATCCCCATCGCGGCCGTGCTCTTCCTGATGATCGGCTACCAGTACGTGTGCCCGGCGGACAGCAACACCTGCTACTTCCGAGGCGACGACAAGGGGCTCTTCCAGCGCCACTCGTCCGGGTCGGAGCTCGGTTACGCCGAGCCGGAGGCGGACGACGACGGTCCCTCCAAGATCACCTCCAAATTCAACTTAACCGAGCGGGACCTGGAGCGCCAAGTCCACTTCGATATCCGCGGGGACGACGTGATGGTGTTCCTGCACATCCAGAAGACCGGCGGCACCACGTTCGGGCGCCACCTGGTCAAGAACATCCAGCTGGAGCAGCCGTGCGACTGCATGCCCGGCCAGCGCAAGTGCACCTGCCACCGGCCCGGCAGAGCCGAGTCGTGGCTCTTCTCGCGCTTCTCCACGGGCTGGAGCTGCGGCTTGCACGCCGACTGGACCGAGCTGACGAGCTGCGTGCCCAACGTGATGAACCGGAGGGACAAGAAGAACGCGCCGAAGGGCAAAAGGTGAGGCGGGACCCGCGGGAGAGGTGGTCAACAAGTGGGGAGGCACCGATTTACTGTCGACTTCGTCCAATCTTTGATAAAGTCATCAACTATCCCGCTCGTTCATGTTTCCAGTCATTGATCCCCCTATTTCCATTGAAAGGGAATTAATCGACAGCTTGATCCAAATTCTGTCAACATAATAGTTGTTAGAGTCTTGTTTCGAGCCCAAAATGCTTCTTAAGTGTCGCCATTTGCTGAATTTTCTTTGTCATTCGGGTTTTTAACTGTTGTTGGAGTGAAGAAGCAGTTTGAAGACATCACTTTGGGATCTAAAAAAAAAAAACAATGAAGAGTGTTTTTAACTATTTTTTGAAAACAATTTAAGTAGATTAATCGTGGATTAAAATGATCATCAGGTGTGTTATATCACGATATAAGTGTGGAATCTTCACAAGGCTGCATTACGGTCGAATGGTGTCATTTTTATTTCATTTTTACTTGTCAGTGTGTCATTAAGTGTGTGGCATCGATATTAAAAGTAGGTGAAATATATTTTTCATGTTGTATTTTGTTGCCCAGTCCTAACAAATATCGTGATACACATTGTGTATCGCGAAATGGACGAATAACTAAATATGGTGATACTATTTCAAGGCCATGCTGAAACCCTAAACTGAAGTGAGGTGTTCAGAATCAACCTGACTGATTTGACTGACACTTTATCGTGACATTATTTCATTTGTACACCCGTCTTACACGTTCATGACCACATGTTGCTTCGGTCAGTCAAGTATGAAACATTTATCCTCCTGTAAGTGGAGCCGCCACTGTTACCTGGAGGCACTGTAGGTCAGAAGGTAACTAGATTTGCTCAAGAGTAGGTTTTAGCATCAATATCTGCCGGGCTGCTCGTGCCAACTGGTGTGTAAAGCAGCACACACCATCGGCAGACGGCCTCTTTCAATTTCCTGTAATTACAGCACCGATGGAGCTGCGCTTAAGAGAGTAAATCACTTAAGAAGGGCAGGGTCCTCTGAGGTGTGCCGCCTGTGTGTTGAAGCCAATTTGCCTGACAGTCGGCGCAGAGTGCAAATCTCCATATGTTCCATTAGCTGTCTTCCGACGCAGCCATCGGACTTGATTTAAGGCTTCTAAATTGTTTCTGAAGGGGTGCCCCGGAGCTGTATCAGCATGACGTGCGAATCAACAGCGCTCCGGTCAACACTTGTCGGGTCGATATAACAGCCGGTGAAGAATCAGCGCCATTGGCATCGACGCTGCGCGGTGCAATTAAAGACTTTTTCTTTCCCTGCGGCAGACAGTATCGAATGCTGCTCGAGGATAACGTGGCACTTCGTTGACTCAGATGTCAGGGGTCACTGCAGCTCCTTAGGAGCTTGTAGGGGAGTTCCAGCATTTTTCAACCAAAGCTGTATTTTTTTTTAAACTTTGAGGTTCCTAAACTCGAAAAAGTACATCTTTTATTAACAATTATTCCAGTGTGGAGTTCGATCATGAGGACGGTGTAGCGGGAGAAGGATACGCCATGCAACTATATCTTTGGCCTAGAGAGATCTACAGTTTTGACTTGATAAAATGATGTGTAAAGGGAATTTTTCTTCTTCTGAAGGGACACCGTCTTCCGCTGTTTACAAAGGACAAAGTTTTTCCAATAAATCTCCTTCACAACTTGGTTTTATGCAGTACTTTTACAGTTATTGACTTAGACACTATGTGTGTCTACTCCATGTTAGCTAAAACTTGCAGTAACACTTTCGGTGTCACTGGCGAGAAAAGCGATTTATTACTACTATTACTATTATTTATTTTTTCAAAAAAAAACAAAACTACCGGAATTGTCCTTTAAGGACAAGCTTGCACCTGCTGTGTTTAACGACACCGATAAGGACTCCGCACCCACAGATCTGAGCAAGACGGTATCAAACCGAAGCCAAACGCACCATGAGTCATCACTCACTTTCTATCTGTTAATTTGTTCGACACCAAGTGAGTCACAACTCTTTCGGCGGCCACAAATCTGTCACACAAAGTTCCCCCTCCCCCAGAATGATGGCTGATTTCCCACCCGCTCCGTGCTATCAGTGAACCCTTGTGCCAAACAGGCCATTAAGGTTCCTTGTCATTATGGATTAGAAGAGCAGAATAAAGGCTGCGCCGCCGCCTATTCAGCCCTGTGTTTCCACCAGGTTTTTATGTCGTGGTTTTATCAGAGCTGCAAGGCTCTTGTCCTGTCACTCTGGGCGCCCCCGACATGATGGACTGATGGCGAGAGGGAGTCGGCGTGTCAGTGTAACACTGTGTGTTTGTGCGAGTGCATGTCGCCGCTCAAGCTTAATTCAATATTTAATGCCACTCTGTCCTCTTCCGTGAGATCAGGGTGCTCCGTCTGCACCCAGGCCTGATCCCTTTGTTCTTGAGAGATGTTAAAAGGGTATTAAAGTCGTTATTTCTGTATAAAAACCCCCACTGCTTTATTCGCCACTCGGGACTAGACATATTTCTTGGGAATATTTCAAAAAGTCGCAGTGATTTGAAGCGTTTTGTTCGCTCCGATCACCATCCAGCTGAGTAACAGCGGACTGGACGATGACTCCTGCCTTATACAAGTCACATACAGCAATGGGGAAGCAGATGAGCATCATGGGAATGGATGACGCCCACGCCTGTCTTCAGGCTACATCCAGCACACAGACCCTACACTGGTTTATTATACACATGGTATTTCCTGCAGAAGCCCACTGAAGAGCATGCTTACTCAAATACTGCACGGAACCCTCCGTTTTCAGCTCATTTAAACGCGTGATCCTGTAGTCGTCAAACGTCGGGGCCAAGTTTCAAACACATTTTTTACCAAATTTCTAGAAAATTGGCAATTAAACCACACAAACCACACACACATTTTCTTCTTCTGCCCCGTTTTGTCACCGTTCTGGAATTCAATTACGGCAACTCAAATCAATATATCGAACATGAAAATGAAACCTTTGATCCCACAGATATCATTTTTTGGAAAGGCACCTTCAGAGCTAAAGCAGGAGACCGACCGGCGGTTCTGTAGAACGCTTAGCATTGGTAGCAGTGAGACAAATAACTGGGTGTTGGCTAAAAACCACCAAGTCCCTCAGTTCAATGATGGAAAGCGATACAAGATATATCCGAAATGGAACAGAATCAGAAATATACATCGATCTTAAGAAACTGAAATAAATTGCACAAGGTAGCATATTTACTTGTCCATGATGGTTATTTTTTTGTTTGCTTGTCTTTTTTATTTGATTATGATTCGGTGACTCAGAGCCATTTTCATGACTACCTAAATTCAGGAAGATACAGCAATGAACGCAGCAAACAATGTAAAGGATGCAAAGGTTTCATATTCTGTTTCATATTTTTGCCTTTTTTTTCATATATTTTTTACTTTCCTACACTAGAAAATGAGGGATTGATCCCTAATTAGCTACTTTGTCGGCGTGGCAACCATTTTATTTGTCAGTTGTCGCACCGTGACCCCGTCCTCCCTGGGCCCATCCCAGTGATAGATGGGGGATATAAGAGTGTGAAAATCCTTTTAAATTCCTCCAGTCTGCCGTTAAGGATGTGTTGGTTTCTCTCCAGGTGGGAACACGAGGAAACAAGGCTGCGGGTTTGTAGATGTGCTCTTATTAGTCCTGTAAAAATGTTACCACCCGCACCAGAATTATCCTCTTGAACACATTCCTGTGATGCAACCAGTGCAACAGTCCCTGGCATTGAGGCAGCAGACGTGCTCTCCCAGATGTTCTCTGCTCTCTCTGCGTCCTTAATATGAGCGGTTTGCTTCAAGCTCAGCCAGCAATGGCACAACATTTTCAGGGAGATTGTGCCAACTCCTGTCCTGTTGCTCTTTTTACCTCCCTCCTCTGTCCTTTCAGCCTCCATCTTTCTCCTCCCTGGTGCCTGCCGGTTAGGGGCGCCTGCAGGACTTTGCTCGCAGCACGGCGCTTCACCATTCAGATCGCAGTGGGCCATGACATTGCTGTAAGGCCAGGTGTCCGACCTGCTGCCATTGTCGGGCTGCCCTGCTTGTCCTCGGCAGCTGGCCTCCCGCTGAGCGGTCAGAGTGCGAAACCTCATCACTGACCTCATTATTTCAGATTAGAGCCAAGACGCAGCCTCAGCCAGGTTCAACCTGGATCTGCTTTAGCTCTCAATGTGGCTACAGCGTCCCACAATGGTGGTGATAATGAGCTTAAAAAAAAGTTGAAATATGCTGGAAAGCTCAAAAGATCTGTTTGCTCTTCCAGAAGCAGGTTTGACTGAAATACTTAATGGAATTTACGGGAGAAAACGTGTGGCTGCGAGTTTTGACCTAAATCTGTTCCAGTTACAGGGACTCTGTACGCAGAGCCATAAGCAGAGGATTCAGAGACACACCGAGTGTATTTCTTAAATGCTTTCGGCGTAATCCTGCCCTTTTTCTGTAATGTCACACTGTAAGCTTAAAGGTAAAGTTATTTTAAGCCGCTGACAGCCGCACATTGTTGTTAAAACTCGGTGTGGCAAGACTGCGGATTGTCAAAAAAATGTGACCTTCAACAGCTAAATCATTCAAACTGCTCCCAGCAGATTCTGTATGTGATGAGCTAAAGTGAGTTTGCAACTTTTGATGTTTTTTTTTATGAAGGGAAACTCTTACTCTGACAAATGAAAGGTGAGTTCTTGGTAAAATGCTAACTTTCTGTTAGGGTTAGTGCTGTAGCATTAAAGGAGAATTCGACTATTTTTTTCAACTTAAGCCCCATTTCCTGGTCTTTTTGAAAATGACTCCAATGTGGAGTTTGATCACGTAGACAGTCTTCAATGCAGTGGCGTTAGGCAAGTCAGAATGGCGTAAACCAATCGCCATTTACCCAGTAACTGTAAAAATACTGTATATTATTAGTGTTTGTATAGTTATTCCTACCTAGTTGTGACTGGAACTTGCCAGTCACATCCTAAATTTTACATACTGGCCCTTTAAGTGGTCCGGTATGACCAGTATGGCAGCTAAACTTTATCAGTAAAGTTCAGGCAAATAAGCGACTTGTAAAAAAGGTTCTAAGTCAATAAAAAGAGGCAAAAATTGCTGTTGGAATGCTTATTTCCCACTCACTGCTGTTATGGAGACAAGTTCCATTTGCTCTGATTCGTCACTTCTCGTGGGTGGAAAGGTATATGTACAGTGCCTGACATCAGAGTTTTATTTTTGGCGGCGGGTGAATGCACCGCTCTGTAGGGAGATCCTATGCTGCAGCATGAATTTGTGATGTAGGCTGATGATAAAGCATAAAAATGCGCCAGTGCTTCCTGTCCCGACAAGACACTGGCTGCGCTCATTTCAGGAGGCCAAGGCAGGGACATCAGATGTCTCGCTAATGAGGTGTAGATGTTAGAGATGCTAATTTGAAGGTACGTGCTAAAGCACGTCTCTTCACACAACATATCCTTGATCACAGTAGAATGACTCTTCTGGACCTTCTGTGGAGGGACACAAGCAAATTATCTTGACTATTGACCTGCTACATTTTTTTTTTTTTACATTTAATGGCATTATCTTTTGATTCAACTAATGATATTGATACCACTCCAGTGTAAAACATTGTTGAGGCCATTGTTCACAATTTATTTTTTTGTGAGCTCCGATTGGCTGCGGCTTTAGCTGATTAGATTTTGGCCTTCAAGGCCAAGAAATAATCCATAACTGCCCCCAAAATTCCCATTGTTAACGCTAGAAAAAAATTTCAAATAAGCATATCTCAACCAAAACTCACGCAATTCAACTCTAACTTGCACCACATGTGTATAATGTCAAGATTTAATACTGAAACAAGTTTGACATTGATATCGAAAGGTCAAACGTCAAGGTCACAACAGGCAATTTATTTTGATTAATTAAAAAATTAATAATAAAAAAGATTACATCATTGTTTCTAATTACAAAAATATCTGAGAAAACAAAATTTAATGAATGTGAAAATTCTTAACTAACTCTTAACTACATTTTATTTATTATATTTAACACGCAAATTGCTAAATAATTTTCTCACCCTTCACCAAACATTGAGGTTTGCCTGCCATGTTTATGCATTTAATGAAGCCATTAATGATAGTCTTATTTTAAGAGCTGTTTTTTCTGACACGAGAGGTCGTTCTTGGGAATTTTTGAATATTCCCACATCGCATGAACACAGCATTGTTGTCAACCCGTCTTACTCCAACCATAATTAATTATGACTCGATGCATGGGGTGAAGTTAAATCGAATTGTAACCCGTCGGCACCTCGTCGCAGCGAGTGGCGTCTTGTGTTCCTGTAAGAAATGTGACATATTTGGAGGATCTCGATAATCTCTACGCTCTTTAGGGAGATTAGGGGCAGTTGGAGACAGGTTTTATTACCCTGGGGGAGCGGGAAGGGGAGTAAAACGAAGTGTTAATCCAGAAATCCAGATTTAATCTGAAGCCTGTCAGTGTTTTTTACCTGTTTTTTTTAAACTGTGTGTGTGTGTGTGTGTGTGTGTGTGTGTGTGTGTGTGAACTGCATCAGATTTGAGCCCTTTATTTGCGTGTGATCTGTCTTATTTAATCTTCCGGTGTCATAATCACAGGAATTTTACAAGCTGAGATCCATTTGCTGCAAGAAAAACAGGCCCAACTTTGCCTATTGCTAAAGACTATGTTGCTTTTTAGAAAATTCCCCAGGAGTTTGTGTGGGTAGATGTGACCTTTGCAGAGCGTAGTCCCCCATTTATCCCTCCAATGCAAAGATTAAGATGTCAAGCAAAGGTTAACGCTAAGACGCTAAAGCGCGCACGCCAGGTTGTCGTGTATGCGGAGGGCCTCAACATTATGCCCGCCGCGGATGCTTCTGAAAGCCAAATGAATGCTTGGCAAGAATGCGGCTTCTTGAGGGCAGATTTCTTTCTGTGCAAAAGATCATTTTGTGTTCGACCCTGAGAACTCTGCCCTGGCTCATGTGGTCCCTCGCTTGCCTGGACGCCTCGCCTTTTTGACGATGTTCTCGGCTCTTTCGTCTCCACACCAGCATCCCCGGGGATTTCCTTTATGGCCCGAAATAGCATCTCATATGTGCGACCAGTGAAGATCACAGTGTGGCACCAGTCTCCGCGTCTCTCTCCCCCGTCTCAGCATGCACGAAATATCAAGTAACGTGCCAGCGTTCCCTCTACAACTGGGTTCTGTTTTGGAGGGGGAAAGTGTGCCGTCGGCAGGTCACTTCAGGCAGGCGCAGCACGCTGTTGTAGCTTGCGCATGTGTGCTTGCCTGCTGGACAGTGATCCGGCTGTGTGCAGATGGGCTGGGGGGGATCACGTTGCCTGTAATTGGCAGGCAAAGATTAATTTAGTACAGCGAGAGATTGTGATAAGCGAAAATGGATCCCCCCTTGACCTCTTGGTCTGGAGACTAATGCGCTGGGACCTGCCCGGCGTCTGCGCAGCTGAGCAGCTTCGCTCTGCCATCTTGATATCGTTCCCTGGAACATGCAATCCTGCTGTTGAGGAGCCTGACGTGCCTCTTTCCTCCGCCTAATTGCCAGCCTCCTTTAATTTCTTTTGGCCTCTGTGTCCTTCCGCTCTGTTTTATGGCTCTTTCCGGGCTGTTAGTCCTGCCTCTCGCAGTTAAGCTGGCTTAAGCTGAAAATCGAAGTGGGCTAATATTTTATGTGCTTTGACAAATGCAGCCTTATCCCCTAAGTCCGCTCTGGCCTCAGGGGCCGAACGTTGTCCCAGCTGAGAGGCTCATTCAAGCGCTTCCTCTTTCTCTGCAAACAGGATCAGTTTCGGAAGAGATTCGGTCTCATGTTTGGAAGCGCTATTACATTGAACATTCGCTAGTTTGACAAAAAGCAATTTGGGTTTTTAGAAATGCATTTATCAAGATTTTTACCAGGCAATAATGTCATCATAGTTGTAGTTTCATTAGATTGGAACTCAACAGATATTTATTCTTAAATCTTAACCAAGAATTCAGAATCTGACATAATCACTGTATACGTGTTAGCAGACGTCACCTCAAATGCTAACAGCAAACATGCAGTTAGCGTTCTTGGTGTTGTTTTCAGAGTTTATGTCAAGCCATCGGGAAGAGCGCCAGGCTGTTGCCAAACCGTGGAATTACAACATCATGTGACGCGGTGGGGATGAAAAAAAACGTTTTCCCATGACCTAACATTGCGACAGTAGCAGCTGTAATTACATTTATTGATACTGATACATTTATTTAGGTGTAGCCACCTTTTGGAAAATGATTTTAACGTCAGTATTTGATCCATTCAGTCTAGAGCTGCAACGGCTTGATTGAAAATCAATTAATCGACAACCATTTTGATAATCAAATATTTTTTTCAGTCCTGTTTCAAGCAAAATTATTTAACATTTGTTGGCTCCAGCTTTTTAAATATCAGGATTTGATGCTTTTCTTAGTCATTTCTGGCAGTGCATAAACAGTCTTTGGATTTTGGATTGGTGGTTGGAGTAAAGAAGGAATCTGAAGACATTTCTTTGGGCATTTGTTTTTGTTTTTGGACTATTCAGAGAGAGCGATCGATCGATTGAAAACTGAAAGTGCAACTTTAGCAGCTAGCTTTTGAGCAGCTCTAAACACGAGAAGCCCTTTGAATATGGACTATTGCCGCTTCAAACAAACAAACCTAATGGAATGAAAAGAAAAATAGCGCGTTCCGTTTACCTCAGATGTCAGAGACGTCACGTCACAGCCGGAGAAGGTGCTGCTGCCTTTGCTTGTTTATGTCACGGGTTTTAATCTGCAGAAATCTTAGCAGCCTTTCACAAAGCTGCTCATTAACGCAGCCACGGGGAGCTTTAAAGGTGATCTCAAGGCGATTGAATTCGACGGTTTAAGACATAATGTAACTAGAGATAGAGATGAGGGACGTGGTTGGAAAGCGATTCCCGTTTGGTGCCAGCGGTTAAGGGGTCCCCTGTGGGCACAGAAACACCTTTAAAATGGATTTGCTCCAACTGTGCACATTATCAACACCCCGACTTCGGTGTGAAGTCGATGTGCGGTCCCTCGCTTGTTGTTTAGATTCACTTTTTCCTCCCATCTTGGCTCACGGAAAAGTTGGAAAGTGGTGCTTCATTGACGTGCCTCCAGGCTCGGCTGCAGCGTTGAGGCCATGTGCAGTTCTTAAACCAAGATGAAATACGGACTGTCGTCCATCTTGATAGCTGGCCGACCTCCTCAGAGGCATAAATAGTTTCCATCAAGACTTTTATCATGAGATGACTCCGTTCTTGATGGCGGCAAGTGAATTAACAAGGCGGAAATCGATTGTTTGCTGTGAGTTTGCTCTGCAGCTTTTTGATGGTGATTTAGAGCGTGAGGGAGCGCGAGACGATCGGGCAGGGGGCCGGAGAGAGCGGGAGATCAATTGTGTTTGCTGCTTTGCCGGGAGGAGAACGGCGACCAGCAGCGAGAAGGCCATGTGCGGCGTGGGATTGATCCGTGGCAATATGGCACGAGCTGATTTAACTTTAACCGTCGTGAATGACCAGGCACCATCGCGCACATGCAAGGCACTGAAAATGCCTGCGCTATAACGTGACAGACGGTGTCGTCATTATCAAATAGAGCCACTGTATGTGTGTGTGGGTATATGAGCTACAGTATGGAAGAAAGTATGATGACTGTATAAAATCTGATAATGCTGCAAGCGTGAAGAGTAACCCTTTAATGACTGAAACCATGAGAAACCCGAGCAGTTAGTAATATATTGCTGTTTTATCAGACACCCCAGGACCACACATGAAGGGGGAAAGGGGAACGCTTTCAGGGGCCCAGCTGCTGTGGGGTTACTGGAGACAAAAATACACAGTGTAGTTTACAAATTTTATTTTTATCCAAAATACACACTATTGCTTATTAAAACAACAAATGTATATTTTATTTTTTTGCTTAGCCTTTTTTTTTTTTAAGCCTAGCATAGACCCTTTTATAATTTAAAAAACAGAAAGTTGCATTTTTTGGATGTAATGTGACATCAACTGACGAGACCGACCTTGGCTACTGGAGGGGAAATCTAGAGGGCACTCTATTGTGTTTTGTCAACTGGAAAGGCATCGTAGAGGCCACTTTTTCCGCTTTTTGCCAACCGGAAGGGCACCCAAGAGGGCACTTTTTATCGGGGTTTCGTCCAATGCAATGGCAATCTAAAGGGCACTTGATCAGGTTTTTACAACTGGAAGGGCAACCTAGAGGGCACATTAACACATTTTATCTACTGGAAGGGCAAACTAGAGGGCAAGTTTTTGCTTTTTTGTCCAATGGAAAGGCACTTTATCACACTTTACCCTTTGGAGGGGCACCCTAGAGGGCACTTTATTACATTTTGTTCACTAGAAGGGCATCCAAACTGCCAGGCTTAAAATAAATTTGGGTTTGTGTCTGTTAAACATGTTGCTATTCAATTTATTTGGTATCATGTCACTGACATATCAAACAAACATCATGACAACAGTTATTGCCAGTATGAGAAGCTTTTAAGACCTTTCTATTTTTGGGTAAAATGTTTCTATGTGAATGTACCTGCAGGGCAGCTCCAGCGATGCCATTAAGGTTTCCTCTAAATGCTATGAAAATGCTCAATCAAAGCGACACGGCGTACCTCCTGCAGAAGGTCCCAGCCATGCCGCCAAAGAGTAATTATTGCTGACCTTCATAATCTGACCCTGCCTCTGTCGCTGACACGAGTAAGAGGAGAGCTCTGACATTTGCTGCTCTTTGTCAATAGGTCATGATGAAAGTGCAGATGCAGAGAGGTGGGCCTGCATGGGCATCTATTGATCAGGCTGTCTCGAGGTTTGTTGTACAGATAGATGATAGGCACAGGAGGGGAAAAGAAACAACTGAGCTCTTTTCTAGGAAGTGCAACAAAGGCCGCTCTGTGTGTGTCCATCCATCTAGTGCTGTCCGCTCAACCCCGCGAAGATGGCAGGGTAATCCACTTAGCTTCCACTGCGGAGGGCCATTATCTCCGGGTGGTGTGTCTGTCTACGGGCGTGTTCTGCCATGATATCATCACAGCACTCACTTAAGTATACATCACAGCTGATTGATTTCTGCCGTGCGGCAATAATTGCTAAATTGTGGACCTTCTAAGGCTGTTTGGCTGTGCAGTCTTTGCTCAGTAGCGCAACTTCCCCCTCGATTAATCAGATTTTCCATTTTTAGCAGAGAACTCAAGCAGTTACAACTGCACAGCTGCTCTCTACTGCAAGAACTCCAGTATTAACATGGCAGGTAGGTTTAGAATGATGAACAGCATTGCATTTTACCAAAATGTATATCAGAATATATCACCCAGTTTGCAAGGGCTAAATTAGGTTTCATGTACGACTTGACAGTGAAACGGGGGAAGGCAGAATGGACCGAAAGCTGGAGAGAACAGGCAGGTAGGGGGTCATTAATGGAAACTATGAAAGTCCCAGTGGCACCCACTGTTGTGCCACTGCGAAAGTGAGTAATGACCTAATGTCTAAAAGTGAGTAATGACCAAAGGGCAGGGACGGGATATGTAAAGGGGTCCTGATGAGGGCATCTGGAGCAGGTGTGAAGGTTAGCATGGAGGGATGTGGCAAAACAGTGAGGACAACTGACAGGAGAGAAATGCATGTTCTTAAAATGACAGCAGTTTTTTTCTTCTTCTTCAAATTAACTTATTTTATTATATCTAGTAATTTTAATTACCCCCTCCCCCCGCCAATTTCTGCTAAAAAAACAAGATAAAAATTAACAAACAATAAGGCCGACAGAGAAACCGTAACAACAAACCAAGGAAACAATGAAGGACATCCAGCATTTCCTCTTGTTTCTTATTGGGATATGGCTGTTTATCACACGACTGTTTGAGAAAAGGCTGCACGAGCAGACGGATAGCATCACTGTCGCAGGGAAGTGACGATTCTGACAACCAATCACCGGACTGCAGTAGGTCCAAGAAAAATAATCGACTATAATTGAATAATTGTTTTATTCTTTTTTGAGTAAAAGTATTTAGTTGAATTATTAGTTGGTCCCACCAATGTCAGGATTTACTTCAGAAAGAAAATATGTTATAATCGTATCTTGATTTAAAGAAGCTTTTGTCATGACGACAAGAGTTTTTGCACATATAAACACATGAAAAAGTAGTGATGGTTTAATAGTAAGTTTTTAGACATACTTAGCATGCTGATAAGGAAGTATTACTGTTACAGTAACTCAAATGAAGTGTTTTGGCACGTTGAAATGTGTCTGTGTGTCCCTCGTACACTCAGGTGAGTGTGTTGGTATTACAAACCCAAACACCACGGGGGCTTTGATTTTGGGAAACCATCCAGCCCATCACAGCAGTCTGTGATATTAACTGAATTCAGTCCGCAGAGACGTATTCCCATTCAGAGGAAATTAAATGGGAAATAGGCAGCTGATGAAGTAAAGCAGACCTGGGTCTAAATGAGAATTTTTCCCATAGCGAGATTGCACTAAAATGTCCTTGAGTCTAAATTCCTTATTTAGCTGTCGAATGAAATCTTTGGGATGGTGAACTGTAAAGAGCTGAGGAATGAAAAAAACATTCAATGTTCAGCTTTTTCTTTGGACCTTCTATTTGGTCTCTCTCTCTGACACGACAAGGTCACAGATCATCTTTGTGCACAAGATGAACATTTTCAATTTCCCTTTTATATAAGCCGTGTTCCTTTTGAAAAACCTTTTTGAAAATGGCTGAAATTTTCCCAGCGCTGCCTCTCTCAGTCACCTCAATGTTATGCTGGTCATCCCTGAGCTCAATCGATGGGAGCAGAGAGTCGTGTTTTGTCAGTTGAACGTTATTTTTTTTCTTGTGCGATCTGGGCTACAGCAATTTTTGAAGCGCCTTTCGCTTCAGACCAGAGCGATCTAGAAATATGAAAGGTGCAGGCTGCAGAAGGGGAAAAAAAACTCATTAGAGGTAGGCAGGAGAAAATTGGCGAGACAAAAACAAAAATCATTTCACATCTACAGGATATTAAATGCTATACACGCTTGGTTTGCATCGCTTCCTAGGTCATTATTCTCTAACAGCCTTAGACACACTTTATGATTTTTTTCATTTAAACCTTAATCACACTTTCAGCACTCTCTATATATTTCTAGCACTGTGGTATTTCTTCCTATATTTCTTTTTAATGTGCAGCAGGATATGAGAAAATTGATGTATAGTTTCATCCTCCTTCACTGGGTTGAAAACGTGGCTCGTGATGTTTTACCAGTGACTCTGTTTCATTCTTTCCTCACAGGTGCCATCTCAACTTAATATTGTAGGTGTTCTGCTGCAATTTAGCTCCAAATTGCAGGCCGACAGAAATCAGATTTATATTATTTTATTATTATCGACATAAATATGATTAAACAGTGAAATGTGGAGATGCTGACCTGACATCGGTTTGGTCTGAGGACAAGCTGAAGTGAATTACAGGAAATTTTAGCAGACATGTTGCTGCAGGAGAAGGAACTTTACCTCAATAATTCCATATTTTTGGAAATAGTTCTTATCAAGAGCTGTGACGTTAACCCATATTTTTAACGTCACTTTGCTGAATATTAGCTTTATAGAATAAAGTTTTTTTTTAGGTAGAAGTAGTCCAACACGGTTGGTCAATTCCTGACCAATGCAGTCAGAATAGTGTCCTTGAGCAAGACACTGAACCCCAAATTTCTCCTGTTGCTGTGCCGTCAATGTGTGAATGGTTTCCTAATTGCCAACTTACATGAATGAGACAAACGTTCTAAAAGCATGTTGAGGAGTCGACTAGACTTGAATGGAGCTGAACAAATACAAGTCCATTACCACGATTAGCCAGCTGGCTACTTTGCCAGGCTTTGGCAAGATGCAACCAATGAGGTGATGATGTGTTAAGCTGAGTTAACACTACATGACGTTGAGCCTGATTTTCCTCTCGTCAACAAATTGTAGAGTTCCCCAACAAGACCACTAAATTGGAGCCGGACCCTTTGCATCCATCTCTGTGTGTTTCAGACTAAACCATAGCGCTCATTTTTTCAGACGTCTAATCTAAAATTGTCCCTGGAATAATTTGCCTTTCGCTTGTACTTTCCCCATGTCTCTGTTTTCTTGACCAAACATAGTAAGGGTGTGACAATACATCATGAGGCGCGATAATCGTATTGTGAAGCCTCAGTAACATTGTATCGCATTTGAAAATGTGCATCGAGACATTCATGATACCATTAAATATCATTTAGTTTAATACAGAAGCAACGATTCATTTCACAATAACTAAATACATGATTTACAGTTCAGGAAGGTAACAGAAAAACCTCCCAAAAGTGAAATTATCATCACAATCATATCTTTCAGCAATAGTCAAACACCGGTAAGAGTATTAATTAGTAAGAATTTTGGTAAATTAATGATCGTGGGACGTATCGAATCATGTCCTGAGTATCGTGATTTGTACAGAATCGGGAATATAGTGTATCGTCACAACCCAAAACTCCCTGTCACCAGTCCATTGTGTAGTTTGAACTGAAAATGACTGCAAGACTCCCAATAACAAGAGAGCAAGTTTTGTAGTACATAGGGGCACAGCGATCCAACAGGTCATGTAGACTGAACTTGGCATTCATTGGTTAGCATTGGAGCTGCTGGTAGGTGAGGCTTGCAACTGTTCTCCAGTTTTCATGCTACTTTAGGCTAGGGATGGACATTTTTGGTAATTTCAATATTTAGATACTTGCAATACATTATGAACTCACAAAATATAGCGAGTGTGATACGGAAGCAACGCTCCTAAAGAGCCTGCCGTCGCCCGCTATGCAGTGGCTACGTGGCTGTCAGGGAACATTGGAACATAAGACTTTTAAATTTCTGTAAATAAATAGCCAACAACGGAGGTGCAGTTTCAAACATACACAGACACGCAACTTGGCCAACATGCCCCACTCCTCGACGGCAGCTGCTTTAAGGTTGTACGGTCCATAGTAACAGCCACCTCGTCAACACATTGCTAATCTGCCTTCATTTCAGCCCCGCTGTCCTCGTCCTTCCGCTTATCTGGCTTGTACTCCGGGCAGCTTTCAGTTCATGGAAACCTTCTCCTTCCACAAGGTTCACCGCTCTGTCATCACCATCGCAGCGAGTGCTAACAGAGCTAGCGGACGATGTGATGCGAGACTGTCCGTTGTCTGTCTCCACTGGTTACTTTTCGTGCTTTAAATCTATAATCTATAACATATAATATGTTATAGATTTAACATGTTTTGTTTTGGTCAACGTTTAAGACTAAATTCAGCTGTTTTAGCCAAAAGCAACATTGGCAGGTACACGAATAGTGAAACTTATGTCACCAATGAGTAATGGAGTTCTCAAATCCCCATCCCTAGTGTAGCTAGTGTCACTTGGCTGCATCTTAACATTGAGCACAAAGACATTAAGGTGGGAATAAGTGTATATTCCGGGAATATTTAACAAGTCATTTCATCAAGGAAATCCACAAGTCTTTGAGCTAATGTGACATCTCATCTCATGTTTCTCTTTACCATTTTTGCAGGAATTTCTACTACATCACCATGCTACGGGACCCTGTGTCACGCTACCTCAGTGAGTGGAAGCACGTGCAGCGTGGGGCCACTTGGAAAACCGCCCTCCACATGTGCGACGGCCGCCCGCCTACTCAGGACGAGCTCCCCGCCTGCTACAGCGGTGAAGACTGGACGGGCGTGCCGCTGGCCGACTTCATGAGCTGCCCTTCGAACCTGGGCAACAACCGCCAGGTCCGCATGCTGGCCGACCTCAGCCTGGTGGGCTGCTACAACATGTCCTCCATCAGCGAGCTGGAGCGAGGCCGCGTGCTGCTCGACAGCGCCAAGGCCAACCTGCGCAACATGGCGTTCTACGGCCTGACGGAGTTCCAGCGCAAGACGCAGTACCTGTTTGAGCGGACGTTCGGCCTTCGCTTCATCCGGGCCTTCACGCAGATCAACAGCACGCGCGCCGCCAGCGTGGGCATCAGCGAGAAGGTGCGGTGGCGCATCGAGGGCCTGAATGCCCTTGATATGGAGCTGTACGAGTACGCCAAAGAGCTTTTCCTGCGGCGCTACCAGTAC
>KV751358.1:1315300-1325502 GCA_001698575.1 Mola mola
ACCTACCTGGCTCAGCTTTTGAGACTCGGAGGCGTGGGGGAGGAGGAGCAGGAAGAGAAGGAGGATGTGAAGCCGGTGGAGGAGGTAACCACTACAGAGGACTACAGCAGCCAGGTGGTGCGGTGGTGAGGAGAGCGCGGGGACTAAAAACACCAAGGCACCAACTGATTGCTCTTTGATTCATTGTGCTTTAATCTCCTCCCTCCATCTCCATCTGCCCTTGCTCTGCTGTGGATCCACCAAAAGCTGCTGCCCTCATAGCGCTTTGTTGGACCGCTGAACGGTGTCTTAATATTTATGATGGATGTACTTGTCCTGGCAACATTTTGTATTTGCTTTTCCTTTCTTTTATCTTTTTCTTATGGCTATTTTTGGCACTGCGGTTGTGAAATGTGTTTTATTTACTCATTAGCGAGCGCTTTGAAGGTTCTCAAAGCGGTGAAAATGTGAATGGAAAGAATACGGCGCTTCACAGAGAAGGCTGGTGTTGGTCTATTTTAAAAATGGTGAATGAACTGAAGGATCCTCTGTGTCATGTTTGTGATCTAGCTCTCTGTTGATCTGTGGAATCTTGTAGTTACTGTGGTGTTTGGCTTCGTAAGAATATCAAAGCACAAACTTGGCAATAGTCTGCAGCGTGTTTTATTTATTTCTTTCCCTCTCTGACTGATTAAGATGCAGTATGAAGAAAACAAGTCAAGGCAATTTTTTTTTTTTTTTGCAGGAAATGTGTTCAATAAAAATATGAAGCACCCAGTGATTTAATTTCGTCCCTGATGGACTGTCTGCATGTGCACACGAACGTCTTCAGCTGCTTCGCCTCGTTTTCACAGCATGTTCACACCACGAATCCCTGAAATCTCTCGCGCCAGCTTCACGGACACGCTGACGCACGCCAATGAGGCACTTTCTCTCGAGCAGGAGAGCTGCGGGCTTTGAAAGACAGACTGTCAGTGCGAGTTTCAGTGCCCTCACATCACCACCAGAGAACATTGGTATTTCCACCATTAGCTCATCGATCGCAGGCTCTTCTGCATCTAAATTGATCAGTTCAAGTTCAACTGACCATGATATTGGCGTTGGCTCCCCGCATTGTTTATTCCTGCAAAAAAATCATCCCGTATCACACACCGCTCAACTTGACCGACGTTCCATTTGCACTCAGGTGGAAAAACAATCCTTTCCTACATTTTGCTACGGCCAACAGGCCTTTGAGTCAATAGGTGCATGGATGATTGCTTTATATTAATATCCTGTGGCCATAATAAGCACTCTCTGACATGAGAAGGAAAATGAGGATGAGGGGGAGATCAGTCAGGAGGCAGAAAAGGATATGGTTACATCCACGAACCAAAATAGCCTTTCCATCCCCAGCTGCAGTCTCTATTCTTCTTGCGCAGAAAGATTAGACTTGCATAAGTCAGAGATTACAACGATGGGTTGTACTTCTGGGTGCACAGCAAAGACAGAAAGGTGGCAGACGCCTTAAGATGTTACATTAATTTAGTTCTTTGATACAGCTTACTAAGAGTTTTGGATTGTGATGTGAACCATTGAGCACGTTAGAGCATTACAGCAGGAAGATGTATGATATGTGATGAAGCTGTTTGCAGACAGTGATAGACAAATAACGTAACAGCTTCTGTTATTTACAGATTTCTCTTTGTTGACAGGGAGAATTTGTTCCTGGAACGCCAGATGAAGATAAAAGGATGCTTGATGATTCCATGCTCTCCTCTTAGTCGTGAAACCTCTTGTTACGTGAGCTCAGATTCTAGCCACGTGGTTCTTTTTCTCGTAAATGTGCTGGCTGCCTTGTTACCTAATGGGCAAGGTGGATGCATTTGCGAACAGAGCCCATATACAACCTTGTTAACAGATTGGTAGCTACAGGAGGTGTTGTTGAGCTGTAATATCATTTTATCACACTGTTTGCGGAGACAACGAGAAAAAAAGGAAATGAGAATAAAAAAAGTGTGACAATGGGGGGGGAGGATCATTTTATCTCAAGAATCAAGTTGAAATGATATGATTACAGTTATGTCAGACAAGCGAATAAAGTATGAAAAATCTTGTTTTAATTTTTCATTCACTATTGCTTTAAAAATAGAAGACACCGTTTGACGCTGGGCTGACACCACCAATGGATCAAACAAATAGATACGGCGAGAGCGCTCAGCCTTGCTTCCAATTTTCCCCAGTGGGCACTTGCACTTGGCCATTTGTTATTATTGCGTTAACTTTGAGAGTCCAAGTTTAAACGCAAAACATTGGTTGTGTTCGGTTTAGTTTAAGCACAAAAACAATGTGGTTAGGTTTAGGAAGTGACACTAATGCCCCTTTTCCACTGCATGGTATCTACTCGGCCCGCGTTGTTTGCGGTTTTCCACTGGGAAAATCTGGTATCTGGTACCTGGTGTGCATTTTAGCACCACCTCTGTCAGTGTTCCAAGTGAGCTGAGGCAATACTGAAAATGTGACATAAACAATTGCAGGTCGCTAAAGCTTCATTTCCACCAAGCAGAACGGTTCGTTTCAGTTTGGCATGCTTGGGAATGGTAATCCCATCACAGGTGTGCATTTCCACTGGCGACTGTACCATTACCTGGTGGGTGGGCTAGCCTGACTGAGGCAGCTGCATAAGCAGTATGACATCATAGACACGCAATACTTTATATCCCTCTAATAAAGTTGATGAAGAACCTTTAACAACAAACAAAGGAAACAATGGAGCAGATTCAGCATTTCCTGTTGTTTGTTGCCAGCACATGGCTGTTTAACACTCAAAGTACACAGGCTCCACCTCCCTCTTGTGCTTTGGAATTTATGTCACGTTATGTCATCTCTTCTACTCATCCCAAAGTGAAACCTCTTTACATTACCCTGTACTTTAGTAAAGGGGAGTGCGTTCTGTGTCCAGACATACCACGTGGGCTGTGACAAACCACTGATAAGAGACAAGCTTGGCAAGAAAACAGGATTCTTTTGCAGGAAATATCAGGGGATCACCAACAAACTAAATTCTACAAACATCCTTATTTGGAGACATAAAGTACGTAAATGTGTAGGTTTGTTTTTTCAGGATATGTACAAACTTACATGAAAAAGTTCAGGTATCCTGGTTTTAGCGCTACACACTGAAAGGCTAAATTGTGGCTGCAAACAAAAGAATCAATTACAGTGTTTGTCAGGTACAGGTCTGCCTACGTGACTTTCAGTCAGAGAAGGAAAAGTTGAGGACAAACGTTTAACTCAACATGTGTTTCTTGCTGCTTTAACCTTTAGTCATTTCTATTTACATTCCAGGTGTTGACACAGTTCCTGCGAGACAATCCAAAGGTAAAGGGACGAAACCAGCCTTCACGACGCAAGTGTTTATATTAGAGCAATCCCACGTGGTAGACATTAATAAGTCACCCGGCTGGCAGGTCACTGCCTGCTTTGCTGATGATGGACAGGTGGAACGGCGACGTGGCTTTGGTCAGCCAGACATCCCAGTAGAATGTGCTGAGGAAGGCCCTCCTGAACTTATCCCCTGACAGCGTGTATAAAGCCAAGTTAAAAAATGTGATGAATCCAGCCAGAGGCCTGGAGAAGATATATATCATGTTCACGATATATACCATGCACCCTAACTTTTTTCTTTTTTGAACCTCTATCTGCAAAATGCGCAGGATGTGATAAGGCAGGAAGCACACCACGAACACCACCAGGATCAGCATGGTCAGATGGCGTGCTCGCTGCCGACACGGGCTGCTCGTGTTCAGCCCCTTCGCCAGTTGTCTCACCACACCGATGTAACACATGGACACCACCGCAAGGGGGAGTAGAAATCCAAGTACCGTGAGCATCCAACTGTACCAGTGCATATTGATGGGTATGGCACTAGCAAAGTCCAAGCAGTAGGTCTTGTTGTCGTGCTCCTTTAAGGATATAATCGTCAGCGGCGATGATCCAGACGATTGCGCATGCGACAATTCCCCAGAACTTCTGCTGCACCTGTGCTGCCAGCAGAGGTTTTTTCACCACCACGTAGCGGAAAATTGCGATGCACGTCAGGAACAGGATGCTCCCGTACAGGTTGAAATGAAATCCGAAGCGCACAAAGCGGCACATGAAGTCGCCAAGCGTCCACAATTCCCCATTGTTATAGTAGTGGATCAGGAAGGGCAGGCTTAGGACGTAGAGGAGGTCAGTCAGCGCCAGGTTGACCATGATGATGCTGCTGCTCTTCCAGGGACGCATTTTTATCAGGTAAATGCCGATGCTGGTCACGTTGCCCACCAGGCCCACGATGAAGATGAGGCCATAGGAGATTAGCAGGTAGTAATGTTTCAGCGGTTGGGCCAAGTTGGTGCAGTTGTAATCTTCTACGCTGGCCATGGTGGAGCTCTGTTGAAAGGCAATTTTACAAACCACATTTAAGATCAAAAAGGGTTCGATCTAGAGCCAGGAGTTAAGTTAGCAGTGAAGTCAGGTATCTTTTGGATTTCTAGGTTTTTGGAGACCCAATTAGCTTAAATTCTACACTAACATTGCTTGTCAATTGCAACGCTAAGAATTTCTCGGATCTTCAGCTACTGACACTGGCTGGAGCTACCCACAGTCATCTGTTTGATGACCCAGGAATAAGACAACATCTTGAAAATTTCTCTTTTCGGTTTGACTTTGTTGATTCTGGGTGAATATGAGAAGGTTGTAGAGAAGCTGAAAATATTTTTTTTGTAGGTCTAAAGCTGCATTTGGTAAGATTTAGAAGACGTGGAATCATCAGGATCAGTGTCAGGTTACATTTTGGTGTCCTTGAGGCGTGTGCCCAGGATTTGGAAGCTTTTCTATCACTGGTATCGTAACAGTGATCATTTTAGCATTTTTTTTTTGTGTGTGTTTATTTGTAAAACCGGACACTTTTTTGTGTTCACATTTGATATAGTGCAAAGAGATAAATACAACAGTAATCTTCATATGAAGATTACTGGGTGAACTGTCAGTTTACACATTCAGCAGACAGAGTCACAAAGACAAGCAGTCATTTAGGGCTGTGTTTCTGGTCACCTGGCAATCCAATCCAACAGTTCTTCTTTTTTATGCTCTTAGGTCTGATCCAAACTCTGCACTTCTGGGAAAATATCTGTCTCTTGACAGATGACTCACTGTTTTACAAGCGAGCAACTAATTTTTGAATCGTTGTGTGCGCCACGGCGTAAGAAAAAAATGACATAAGACAGCATGGATTTAGGCGACACAACTGACGGGAAGAAGGGAAAAAACCCAACGATTCAAGTGTGCGAATTTTTAGAGTGATCTCACTGGAGAACCAAATCAAACCAAACATGAAAAGAGCTGAAATGCTCATAAACGTGAAAATTTTATTCATTTAAAAATTACATCAGAATGTAATAGTGCAGCCATCAGGATTTCAAATATGCTAAATAAAATTATAATTTTTGTAATGGATGTTTTGAGATGGATGAGTAATTCATTCCTGTGATTTTTTTTTTTTTTTTAGTTCCCAGTTCAAATGAGTACATATAATATTTGCTATATGTTTGCTATATGTTTGTGGGTGAGAAGAAAATAGAGTTAATCGTCGTCCCTTTTCTCCCTCAGCTGTCTTATCAATGTCATTGGCAATTACTGCTTGAGGACGGATGGAAAGAGCAGGGAGCGAAACCTAAAGGCGAGCGGACTATAGTTAGGAAACAAACAATTAAACTCAACTGGAAAGAAGCAAACAAAATCTTCTCTTCCTGTCAACAGTCTGGTTTGTGAAAGCCTCTACGGACATGACAGCAGCCTATAGAAACCCAGCTCTGTGACAGCTTCCTGTAAGTCTGTCAGTGCAAACCGTTCTCATTATGGATGTGAGATGCGCAAGGTGTCATTTACACTCGGATATGAGGAGGCAGGAATGTGAACTCATTAAAAGGACTTAAGAAAAAAAATGTTTAGTAGAAAAATACAAACTCGATCCAAAAGTTAATTTCATGTGTTTCGTGTTGATAAAGTCATAAAGGTGTAAGCTGAAAAAGATAGTTTTACTCACGTTTAGTTACGGAGTCCTCGTAAGTGCTCGCTCAAAGTATTCAGTATGTCTCATCTTTGTTTTCACATCCATGCCTGTGTCATTCCTCCTCCCACTCATTCCTCTTTCCTTCCAGTCTTTCACACCCAGGGGAAATCCAGAGCTTTTTTTCCCTCTCTTTTATTCTCCACTGTTGTGTGCTTCACCTCCAGTCATGGGCAGTGTACTTCCTGATGGCATGCTCGGGCTGATAAAGCTCAAAGGTCCCTTCACTCATCAAGATCAAGAGTCATAAGGTTTCAGGTGAGTTTGCATAGGAAAAACAAGCCAAACTTTTTAGTTATATTTAACTTTTTAGCTCCATCTTGATTAATTTAACCTCAGTGAACCCTTTGTTCAGACAAATTCACTATGGAGTTTCTATTGAGGTCATGTGATTCCCTCAGTGTGACACTGGAGAGCAAAGTGCCACGGATCTTAGTTTCTGAATAAAGCAATATGAAAGTTTAAGTTACTATGGAAACAGAATGCTTCAAGCAGTAACGAACGGGTCCCTGCATCACTGCACCCATCAGGGATGTGCTGCAGCTACATGGCTGACCCCGTTCTTGAAGGAATATTGAGGGACGTCTTCACTATTACTACCGATCAAAACAACACCACACGTGTGTCATCTGCCTGTAGTTCAAGCTAGCTAATGCTATCAAATTTTGCTTTATACACCTTTTCCCAAATATTAGTTTCTTCTCATTCTTTGCGCACAAGATATGTTCAGATCAAAAGGCAACATTATGTGTTACTTAAGTCTGCAAGAATCTGACTTCAGTGTCACACTGCGTTTTACTCATGAAGAGTAAATATTCACTTTTGTGTCGCTTGTCTTTTATCACGAACATGGTCTTAATTTCCCAGAGAGGATGTTTGGGATAGTGATGAAGCACATTAGTGATTAAAAAAAAGCTGGCGGTGCACTTCTTCTCTGCCCCCTCATGTTGCACATTGGAAGCCACGGTGGCTCACTATTGCCTCTTGAGGCAACATGTGGTATTACAAGAACAGAAAAAGGGCCCCAGCTATTTGATTAGCATGCTAATTCAAGTTTCTAAAATACAATACATGACATTTAATTCATAGCATCACAACAGTTACTTCTTCTCATTACCTCATTAACTATAATTGTTCTTTATGCACACTTTACACAATAAATAAAGTTGTTGCTTCTGGAAACAGAGCTGATGGGACCAGTCAGATTGAAAAACAAAGTTTCCATCTGTAAATCATATTCAAAGACCTTTTTGTACACAAGCTATTATTTTGCTTCCGCTCAACCACTTTCTCTGCACCTCACACGGCATCCGTTAAAATGTCACTGATCCTGTCAGGACTTCCTCTTCGACTGACATACTAAACTGCTTTCAAGTGTTGAAAAAAAAATTTAACTTTGAACATCCGTTTCGCCTCAGTGCTTCGAAATGACACCTCAGCTGCTTTCAGCCTCCTCCAAAACTGCATGTACATTTCCTGTGGGAATAATTTATTGTTTTGACTCAAATTTCAGTGTCTGGCAGAAGAAAGCCCATCCAATATTTTAATTTATTAACAGTGATTGGCTCTTCTTAACTCTAATCATCAATTTAACGGGAGTGTAATGGCACATTTTACCTGCCTTTCAGCTGAAATTATTGATTTATTTGTAACGTCATATCCGCCGTCTCCTGTTTTAGTAGCCCATTAAAGTAAGTGTGAAGTATAAATAGTGTTTTAACTGAATGTATTACTTTCAGTGTGAGGATGAGCTGACTTCTCCACTCATGCTCGCTGTCCTCGTAACCGGCGGTCACGTTAGAACAGAAGTCAAGGCTTCACCTGCTGTTAGCCTAACATAAATCCACGTCATTGCTCACCTGCAACTACAAAGAAGCTGCAAATATACATTTTCTTCCCCTCAGCTGCCCTTATTATGTCTGCAATGTCACCTCTCTGTAGATCACACAAAAACAAAAACAGTAAAAGAAGCAGAGTTAACAAATGTTTATTTTACAAAAGAGTAGCTATAAATGAAGTAAACAGAGCTTTAAAGATCATTCTAAATTGTGGTTTCTTTTTTCTTTTTTTGAATGCTGTGGGGATGGCGTGACTTTGAAGAGGCAACAGAACCAAGTGTTTATAGTACAGATACGGATCTTTGAGTTCAGAGAAAAATGGAAGTCAAAGATCAGCTCGACAGACAAATACAGGGAACAAGACGCTGGGAGAGGAGTGAAGCAGGAAAGAAAGAAAGGAAGTGGTTCTGTCTACAGTTTGGGCATCCTGACGGCGTTGAGGCGCATGGACACGCAGGAGGCGCCGGCAGCGTAACGCATCTCCCTCAGCATGCCACTCCACTGCTTCTTGTCCTCCTCATACCTGACAAGACCGAGGCAAAGAGTCAGATCTCAGGACAGTGGTAACCCTTTACAACATAATTCTGGCTTCCTCAGTTTGAGCAGACTTACTGCCAGACGTCAGTGACCTCTGTGGGCGCCACCTCCTGGTTCTCCATCTGGACCACGGCGAAGCCGCCCACGGCGTACAGGGAGCCGCCGCTGCTTAGCAGGTTGACAGAGCTCCTCTCCTGGGGAAACTCTGTGAAGGGCTCCCACCTGAGAGGATACAGCATTAGGAGAGGGTCAACAAGTGCTGCATTTACATGACTTCTGCATCTTGGTATAAACAAGAAATTTTATGTTAAAGGAGTTAAAATTTTTTATTATTTTGCATTTTATAATATAGCTATTTCAGTCGATGCGTCCATAATTAGCTAAGTGCTTTGAGCATCAATTTACCAACATCACCATAATAATCACAACACTGCTTTTTTTTTAAATTTAGCTCAACAAGGCTGCACAAGTTAACGACAATAGGCTGATTATTAGTAAGAGGTGTAAAACGCACGGGTGAAATAGCCTCGAAAGCTCATAGAACTTTCTGTCAAAGTCTTTTCAGAAACCTTCTACTGTCACAAAGCAACCTGCATGTTGCTGTGACGGTGGGTTGAAGGATTTTTATGTGGGTGATATAATATAAATGAAATGTAAATGAATGAATTTCATCAAATTGATTAATTTGATCAAACTCTAAAGTGAATGCTGAAATACGATTTTACCCAGATGAGTTGACTTTTGACTGTAATCATTTATTATCCATATGCCGGTTCTCTGATTATGTTTAACGTTTAAAATCCTCAATTAAAAAGTAAAACAAGTTAAAACTGAATCCTACTTGTTTGTGGCAAAGTCATAGGCTTCACACGTGGCAGTGAGGCCTTGCTCGTTGACCCCACCAGCCACCACGATCTTGCCATTGTGGACGGTGGCTGCCAGCATGGATCGGGACGTCTTCATGGCCGCCAGCTCCTTCCACTCTGACTGCTTGTGGTTGTATGCGAACATCTTGTTGATGGCTTTGCTGTGGGAGCAACGGTGGCAACTTTAGTGTCAAAAAAGGTTTGGGGAATTCTTCCAAAAAGATGTTTCCACGTTGAAAATCAGACTAATATCCCGATAATCTTCTGGTACAATTGGAAATAAGGAAATAAGGCTTTGTAAATATGATCAGCAAAGCGTGTGTTTTCCACCAGAGACCTGTAAAGAAAAGGTTTTTGCTAACTTAAGCTTGATGACGAGGAGAACACTTTTGATCAATGAGTCAGAGCTGTTAGAAAAGGATTGAAAAAATAATAAGCAACGAAAACAATAGAAATCCTATTTAAAGAAATGAGGACAGCTGCTTTATTATATTTTACCTTTAATCTTAGATTTTGTTCTTGCTAGATTAGTTTCCCAGCTAACTGCTAAAAGTTCGATCACATATGCAGTTTATGACTACACGTGCGGACCAGGAATAGGATTAAACCAACGCCATCCCATCTGTAGTGATATGCAGTTGGCTGAAAATTAAACAGGGACAGAGACAGTTTGAAATGTGAATTATCACTGGCACAAACGTATTCGCGACTGGAAAGTATCGAGGAATTAGAGATTGTGTAAATATATAGCAAGATTAGTGCCCTTTGTTGGAAATTATATAGTGAACATCATATAGTTGGATTCTCTGTAATATACACAAGAATTACAAAAACAATAATCACTACCCGGCTTTTTTTAATTTAGATCAACAAGGCTGCAAATGCTAAGGA
>KV751358.1:1336814-1363605 GCA_001698575.1 Mola mola
GGACTTACAGTGATACCTGCTTCACCTTTGACACCAGCTCGACCCTAATGTAGAATACAAATATTCAAAATAATTACAATATTCTAAATTGATTTCTAATTATGATGATCATAAGGAACACATTCATGTAAAAGTCTCATTATTATCACTCACAGGCTGCCCCGGGGTTCCAGGATCTCCCATGTCTCCTTTGTAACCCTTAATCCCCCTCTCCCCTGGCGAGCCGCGGTCCCCCTAACACGTTTGCACGGCAAAATGTCAGCAAATATAACATTACAAAACATGCACACAAATTCGACTCCTCAAAGTCCCAGACAAAAGGGTGACTCACTTTAGCTCCAGGAAAGCCTTCCCCAGGTTGCCCCCTTGGCCCCGTCACCCCCTGGGGCCCCTGTTCACCCTGATTCAAACATATGAATGAGCTCCTTTGCATGTGCAGGTAAGATACCTGAAGAATTCTGATGGTTTTGTAAAGAAATCGTGGCGTACCTTTGGTCCTTGAAGTCCCTGCCCTGGTGGCCCTGTTGGCCCAGGAGGACCCGGCCGCCCAGTGTTACCCTGCAGAACAGAAGATACAGCACAGTAAATACCACGTTATATCACTGCATTTCACTACAGCAAAGAAAAACTTTACACGTTAATTCTAATAAAGACGACTACTAAAGCACTATATTGCTATTGGTATCATTTTGAGGGTAGTGGTATTTTATGTTTTGATTTTTAATGATACCCTGCTCGAGTATGAGGTAACTTTTAAGGCCTGAAAATCTAAATTACACTCTGAAGGCTCATTTTGAATTTGCATTCCATTCAAAATATCTTGATCAATTCTGCCATCGTAGCATTTTATGGATCATTGTATTATTCATACCCACAGTCACAAACTTTCACATTAATTTGACTCCCTCATATTTTTTTTCTCATATTTACATTTCATACTGTATGTTTTTCATTTGCATGAGTAGCATTTTCTGACTGTGACAGAGAGGTAATGGTTGAAAAAGGCACTGAAACCACCTTGTAACACTGGTTTGTTATTTAAATACAACTTTCTTACGTAAGAAGTAAGTTCATCTTTTAAGGGAGAAATGGGTGCATGTGTCACTCATGTGTGACCGATAATTTATAGTTCTTGATATAAACTGTTTTTCTCAGGTTATCGCATTTTTAAGGGGAGGATTATCCCCATTTTATAACAGTGAGTCCTGAATTTCTGACACCACCTATCACTCTGCATAGATCGGGGCTGAAGTGTGCCAACGTGGTCTTTGTCGTTCTCATTGTCTCCCATTCGATGCCTTCAGTTGAGTCCTCACTTAAAGTTTGCCTACTGCTGTATGAGTGTGGCAGCGCTCAGACCAAAGGAAAACGCTCATCCGGAGCCTTAAGGGAGGCTGGATGTCATGTTTGAGGGCATATGGGGATGCTGAGTGTTGTGTCCTGTGAGGCTTGTTAGGCCAATTAGTCCTCATCACACAGGAAACCAGGGCTGGAAATATAGACAGGACACACGCACCGTTTCCAATTTCTTCAGAGAACAAATTACATTTATGGACCAATACAGGCAATTTCAGATACTTTTCCTTTTTTTTCTTATAATTCTTATTTTTTCTTATTCTTATTTGCCTTATTTTTGTAAACTATGAAAACTACCAAAGCATTTAAAAACAGTTCGAATGGACTTATTTCGTTTTGTGTTTTTGTTAATTGCACACACGCTGTGATGATTGCTGGCTAATATATACTGTATATTGATGTGGTCTAATGTCTCTAGTTGATGGACACAGTATGTTATGGCAGCGTTACCTAGTTTAGGCACCAAATCTGTCAAGACTGACAAACAAAAACAAGCTGTTGTGCATTCAAGCCTAAAAACGACTCTAAGAGAAAACATGAGAGGAAGGAAACTGGTGAGTCTAGGTGCTTTTCAATGGGATTTGTGGTGTCTGACGGGCTGCGTGTCCTTATTTTGACGGGTTTTTGTAATTTTCAGTCATTATAATTGGAGTGACATTGTTTTATTATTGTTTTTTAAATGACAGAGGATATTAAAACACAGTTTTAAAAAGCTGTTTAGACTAATATACAGACATATGTTAGGCTCTGAGTGACTAATAGGTTATTGTGGAGATTTATCTGATTAACTGGCAGCCTTTGACTTAATGACACGCTGTTTTTTTAAGCGAGTGACTGTAGAAAAGATGTAGCTCTTCAGGGACTCAATCGTGACCATCTGGTCGCACATTATAAAAATGACAAAAAGCTTTCTGGTATAAGTAAATACATTACAGCCTCCGTGACATGAGTTTATGGAAACAGAAGACAAATTCTGTTTATGTCATGAGTTATGTGTCGTTTAAACTCAAAGTGATGTGAAAGGTGAGCAAGGGGGAAATGATAAAATACCAGCGGTCCTTGCAGGCCTTCGCCCGGAGGTCCGGGTAAACCAGGCAACCCCCGGAAGCCAATGTCACCCTGCAAAGAAGAAAACAGCGAAGATGCATGAGCACGTAGAATACAGCCATATACAATCCATCATATAAATGAACTTCTGCGCTGAGTTAAAGCTTGTTTCCTGTAATTACTTTCCTCAAACTAAATAATTCACTGAGGAGATGCTTTAACTGATCTTCAATGCACGTTCAGACAAAGCACTGAAATAGAGGATTGATTTTACAGTGATGCTTTCACAGCACGTTTCCCTCACTCACAGAACCCGTGTGTATCACAACATGAAACACAACGTGATGTAATGTATCACCCGGTTTGACAGCTGTACGGTTATAATTTACGTTTGACTCATAATAATTGATAGACCTGTCAAACAGTAACTAATCTAGAAGAAGAAGAAATGTGCACTTTATGCAGATGTCATTGAAATTAGTTTAAATATATGCAGTCAAGAGTACAGTAAATCCCACAATCGTACAGTTAAAATGAATTTTAGATTTTCAGTTCTGCAGCGGCCACAAACCTTTAATATTCACTTGTTAATCCTTTGAAATTGATTAATAACACCATAGTTCTGGAAAGCATCCACACTAAATTAAAAACATTTGTGTCATTAATAAGGCCGCAAATACTGACTTGTATTATAAAATAATGCAAATAATGGTCGAGGCAAAATTAAGGTAATTCCCAGATGTTTTTTTCTTTAATTTTAATTAAATTTCATTACTCTTAAGGTTACATTGCAAAACATTAATAAAGGGATCAAGATGACGGGGGGAATTATGTTGGAATAAAAATATAAACTGAATTGTGTTTGTTTCCTGTTTGTTTTCTAATTAGTTGTTTCAAACATTTTATTTAAAAGTTTTTTCATTTGCGTTGTGGACCCCCGGATAGTAGCCGTGGCAATGTGCCGAGGCTAATGGGGATGCTAATAAACAAACGTAATGTGTCTAAGAATATGTCAAAGCAATTGTAGTAAACATAGTACTCACAAACAAAAAGAAAACAAGAAAGTATCAGCCGATTAAGAAGATCTCACCTTTGGCCCAGGTAGGCCTACGCCCTCAAGGCCGGGCTCTCCTGGAAGTCCAGGCAGACCGGGAGGGCCCTGGAAAACTCAAGACATGATGGTAGAATTACTCTCTCAGGGACGGAAATCTTTCTTTAATCATTAAAGGAATAATTCAATATTTTGCCAAGAAGAAGGCTCCATGATGTTACTATTCCTGGCCAAGAAATAGTGTGGTGACCCATTTCCTGTCTCACTTTGTCTCCCTTGGTATGGTCTCAATAAATAAGATACATACTCAGGAGAGATGTAAGTTCCACTACTGTAACTTTTGGTAATGAATGTCTCGATGTGTGATATGTCGCTGGAACTGATGGATAGAATAAGGGATATGGAAGATGGAAATAGGACTAAATGTAAAGTGTGGCTTGGAGGACAGGATTTATGTGAAGACAGGCAGGTATGTCAGCGTCTAATTCAGGTCCTCACCGTGGGGCCAGGATAGCCGTCTCCTTTCGGACCGTATGGACCTGCAGGGCCTTGGTCTCCACGCTCCCCCTGCAACCGACAAATCCCTACCAGTCAGTAATTAATTCATTCGAAGGATCTACTGACATTCAAAGGAAACTGCAGTGAAATGTTGACATAAACAGACAGATTTGCGTTTGCTCCTTTGGGTGTTTTTTGTATTGCGCAGGCCATCATAACAGGGGAAGGCTGGAACGACATGCCGTAGTATTTGATACTAATATGTGAACAAGAGCGGCGCAGCCGGATGTGTGACATCTCTGTTGTTGCCGGATGCCAGGAAATTATCGTCATGTTGAAATTGTCATGACACTTCTTAGAACTGAGCTGCGACCACATGCTGGCACTTGCTGACTATCTGTCTTCGAGTGTGTGTCAGCAGGCAGACATCCAAATATGTGTTAAAAATAGTATGTGCTTGAATAAAAGTTGACACAAAGTTACCTTTGGACCAGGAAGGCCATAGCCCGTCTCCCCAATTGGACCAGGAGGACCACTTGGGCCAACATCACCCTAGAACACATGTTAGAGATAATTAGCTCTATTTTGTATTGTTATTACCAAAATTACACATATTAAGAGCATATTAACAAATGCTCCCTATGCAGCAATTTACTTACTTTAAAAAAGTACAAATGCATCATTTCGGGATGTCTGAGTCCTCCCATGTGGTAAAGCTTAAACCATTCAATAGTCAGAGCTGGATTAAGCCTCTAATCAGACCCCAATGTTGAAGGCAAATCTTTAGCTTGTAAATGTAGTATTTTAGTTACAGGCATGAGTTACTGGAAGTTTTGACCGCTGGCAGCGTGGTGCAACGTTTGAACTTTGAATCATGCATTCAAGTAAGAATATACCTGAAACTACCCTATTTCACATTTGTTGACAAAAACAAACGAACGCGTCACATTTGACTCTCAAAGACAGCATAGAAGAAGTTAATTGCTACCAAGCCGATTAATATAAACAGTAATTGATTTTATTTGCGAATGCATTCAATATGTTTACCGAGGTTGAGAAGATACCACTGTACATAATGTAGCTTGGTGGGACACAATTAATGCATACATTTGTTTTTAGAAAACTCTACGACAGTAAACACACAATATGTAAATATCATGATACTATTTTGCAATCATAAAACACCGACAGGCTACCATTTATCCATTATCTATCACTGCTTATCCTACACAGGGTCATGGGGGGTGTAAGCCTATTCCAGCATCATTTAGGTAAAGGCAGGGTTCACCCCGGACAGATCACTGGTTCATCACTGGGCTGACAGAGAAAAGTAATTATGCACTCTCACATTCACACCTACAGGCAATTTAGAGTTACCATAAGTTGCATGTCTCTGGACTGTGGGAGGAGGCCGGAGCACCCTGAGGGAACATGCAGACTCCACAGAGAAAGGCCCTGACCTGGCCGGGAATCGAACATTGGACTTTCTTGCTGTGACGCGACACCATGCTGCCCTGACAATGTTCCACAGTTTTTTTTACATTACAGTGGATGGGAGCAGTTACCTTGGGCCCTGTGACAGAACGGCCTGGTGGACCAGGGAAACCCAGCCTGCCCGGTGCTCCCAGTTCTCCCTGATGAACATGAATGCAAGAAAAGACTGAAAAAAAGGATTATCTTTTCGCCTATTTAGATACTTCGATTAGGCCAGAGACAGGGTCTCATTGGTAAAATTTTTTAAAAGTTATTTACTATAAAAGCTTATTATATTATATTATATTAGTTAACAGCGCCTCACCTTTGGTCCTGATGGTCCAGAAATGCCAGGTGGTCCAGTTAAGCCCCTTATTCCTCTTTGGCCTTGGTCACCCTTAATGATCACATTGGAAAGACACTTATTAAACACCTGTGATGTTATTGTACATGTGCTAAGTGTAAAACAAAGAAAATACGTGGGGGTTTTTTCTTTCTTTTTCTTTTTTTACCTTTTCACCCTGGGTGCCAATTCCAGGTGCCCCCTCCAACCCCCTGACACCTGGAGCTCCTGGCTCACCCTGATGGTATGAACACACACGTTTTATTAGTTAGTACTAGTTATTGGCGCGAACAGCGACACATACATATAGCAGGTGATCAGCACACTTACCTTCTGTCCGGGAGCTCCATCCTCCCCTGGTAGGCCCGGCAAACCAGCCACTCCCGATGATCCCGGGTCGCCCTGAGGATAGATTCAAGGATCTGTGACAGTTCCTGGACATGTTAATGGTTTCTGCTGATGTGAGCTATGACTCACCTTAGCCCCAGGCTCTCCAGTCCCTCTCTCTCCTGGAGCACCGACTTCACCAGGCAAACCTTGATCCCCCTGTGAGAGACAAGACAGCATGACCCGATCACGTTTTCCATTCGATATACACTGTTGGGAATGAGTGAAGTCTTTATTCGAAAACGTGAAGTTCAGTGTATTTTAACCAAACAGTCTTAGTGAGATTTAAGAATGATGTCGTTGATTTGGCATTATGTGTGAATGTACAAACCTTGGGTCCAGGGAAGCCCACTCCTGGTGGGCCCCTGCTCCCCGGTGGCCCCCTTGGTCCTTCATTGCCCTGAAAGGATCAGGAACAGTAATAGCAAAGGTAGCCATCTATGTACAATCAAAATCAAGTGAAGTTTAAATGTTAAAGGTTGATACACAGGACAAAGTGATTAACTTTTGGTGATGATGATTTTTATATAGGTTTTATATAGCTTTATATGTTGTGACAATATATTTATAAATTATATATGCTTTATTCATACATGCAAATTTATTTTAAAAAATAAACATGCAAAAATGATGAATGTATATATATTTTTCCCGACAATTTTCAACATACATGACTATCTTTTATATTTACATAGATGGTTCCATCATATTGATGGGCTTTCAAATAGATACACTGTATAATACAACAGTGTTGTGGTGCACTGGTTAGGACTGTTGGCACGAGCATTCTGGGTAGGTTTCATATATATTTTAGACACATGTACAGTACATGTATATTACATTTGTGCATGGGAACATCTTACACGTTGTACATCTTACACTTTTACTCATAACAGACAGCTCCATAAAAATTAATCAGGATTAGAGATAATTCCGATAAAATAAGATTACTCTTGGTCAAAATGTGGTGCCTTCAGTGCAACATTCAACATTCTGGTCATTCAGCTGAATAATGCTGGAAGTTAATATCTTCTAGCCTCAACAAGAAATGAGGAACAGGCGGCAGAGATTTGGAAAGCTTCCTTCTTCGTAACTCTGCAAACCCATACTTTTCAGAGCAATCGTGGACTCATTGACCAATTAACACCTCTAACTCTGGAGACACAAAAGGCTTCATGCAGTTTCCTACATATATAATATTACTCTTCAGCACCTGGAGATTGTTCACCTACAACTCAAGTTCAACATCGTAGTCGATTGGGAATTAACAGCCTGGTAGTTTTTTTGTCTGATCTAAATACTATGTAATCCATTTAGAATGTTATTTATATCACATCACTTTCTGCTTTAAAGAATCTCAGCTGTGCATAAACATGGACGACACCTGTTTCCGCTCCCCTCACATCTTTTCCTCAATGAGCAGTGGAACATACCCAAATCCGGGCAACATTCAATTATTCAAACACGCCCATATACAGTAATTAACTCATGTTTCAGTATCAGGGAAGTGATCTTTGGCTCAGCTGTCAGCATTAAACGATCTCCTTCCAAGGATCCAGCTGTGGCCCTAAACTCCAAAATGAACTCCACGTTGATTCAATCTGACAGACGATCAGTCAGAGTGACGTATTGCAGGGGCTACATCATCTTATCTAATTAATCTTTCTGTTCTATATGTCTTTGTTTGAGGCCAAAAATATGGTTATCAAGCCCCCACAGCTGGTGAACTTCCCTCTTCATTCATTTGCTTGCAAAAATAACCATTTAGTTATTAGCAACAGGACTTTAAGTCTGTGTTTAGGAACTGATGACGTTTATAAAACTTACTTATTGGCAGATAACCAATGAGATAAAATATAGCATTATTGATCTAATACTTTATTAGTCTGATAAATATCATGTATCCTTAAAAATGGTATGTTTACTCTAGGTTACAACAGTATAGTTAGAATCTCAGCATGCTAACACTAGCTACTTAGCACGACAGGGGGAACCAGCAGGTCAAGTCTGTTTTATGATTGCCCAAGTCTGAGCTCCTCGCGGATTTATGAACTCCTCACCCTATCTCTAAGGCCGAGCCCAGCCCCCCTGTAGAGGAGACTCATTTCAGCCACTACTCTGAGTTCGTGACCATGGTGAGGGTTGGAATGCAGAGTGAATGGTAACTTGTGGGCTTCCCCTTCTGGCTCAGCTCTCTTTTCAACACAACGGACCAGACGCCGAGTTACCTGAACCCCTCAACCCAGAGTGGACAGTCAACCCATTTATGGATCAGAACAATGGCCATGGGATTTAGAGGTGCTGATCCTCATCGCCACTGAGTCAGACTTGGCTGCAGACCGTCCCATTGCAAGCTGGAAGTCACTGTACAATGAAGTCAACAGAACCACATCATCTGCATAAAGCAGAGAATCCTCAGGCAACTGAATCTGACACCCTGTGCCACTTTGATGCTCCTAGAAATTCAGTCCATGAAAATGTTGAACAGAACCAGCAACAGAGGGCAACCCTGGTGGAGTCTAGCCCAAACTGGGAACGAGTCTGGCTTATCGGTGTCAATGCAAACCAAGCTCTTGCTCCAACAATACAGACGACATAAGCATTTTTATTGTTTAAGCTTCAGGCCATACTGAAAATAGCAAAATGCTTGAAACATCGTACAGTACAGAATAACGTGCACAAATGTATTTTTATGGCTGTTTAAGTACTTGCCTTTTCACCCTGTATGCCTGCTCCTGTGAGGCCGAGAGGCCCAGGAAGGCCTGGAGGGCCAAAATCCCCCTACAGGTATAGATAAACATGGAGATTAATGGTCATAACAGCATGTAAATGTTGATAGAACAGCAGCACATCACACAGTATATCATGATTTATTGCATGTGGAAAGCACCCAACTGTGAAGGATTCCCTGCCAAGCTGTCTTTTCTTTTGACTCAGTAAAGGATTAACATGTATGTATGATATGTACATATACTTTCTCATTCGTTTTATTGACTTAATGTCTTTTCATCTATCACATGAAATGCTTACATCATAAATGTTAAATCATCATCGCAATCTGTGCCAAGAACTCCAAGCATTTGTTTTTAAAGAACCCAGAAAAGTCATAATTCTGTGACCTAAAATAAATTATGTACGTATTTCTACCCAAAGCAAAATCTATCAATGTCCGAGATCTAAAAGATAGTCAGATGGCCGCAAAAATGTGCAAACGATGGAGAGAAAACCTTTATGTAATTGTGCCAGTGAAGTTCTGGCATTCTCACATTCATCCGTCTTAAACTGTGGTGCACTCCTCCTACACCATCCAAGCTTTAACCTTGATTCATCACCTGCAGACGGTGACCTCCTATATAACACCACACTGAATGTGTTCAGCCGTGGCTCTGCCATCCCCTGGCCTTTCTTCACAAAAGGACTGTGGCTCTTTGTCTGTGTGAACACATTTCAGGCAAGCGTCTTATTTACAACCTCCCAGCAACTCTACCTTGTCCCCTTTGATTCCAGCGCCCGGCAGTCCTCTGGGCCCCCGCAGCCCCTCCAAGCCTCGCTCTCCCTGTGAAAGGTATTGCATTCAGCTTCACGAAATAGCAGCTTTTACGTATGAAAACAATGAGAATGAAAGAAAAACGTGATGGCAAAGCAACAAAATGTTCTTTTTCAGCCTATTTCATAAAAGGCAGACATGGCAAATAATTTGCACAGAATTTGTTATTTACATGAATCGGCGAACAACCTGTTTCACAAACAGCTGTAGAACCCAAATATTGGCTTTGTGATTGAGGTTTGAATAAAAAAACCCCCCTCTGAATTCCTATTTACATTGACGGTTACATGCCAAGCTTGTGCTGACGGTGATGGCAAGCTCTATTTTTATAGAGACAGTCAATTTGATTTGATTCAGGGGCCTGCGATCGAAAGCATATCTTAAACCCAGCGATACAGATCATTTAACTTTGAACCGATTTGATTCGATTCAATCAGTTCGATCAATATATCGATCCAGATTGATTAATCATGACATATCTACTAGCTACAGCTCTAAGGTTATATTGAAAAACAGTGTTACTTTCCCTTTAAATGGTCATTTCAGTTAAGTGACATGCTCAAAGTGAATGTTGGCATGCTAACATTGCTAATAAGCCCTAAACACAAGATACAACTGGGGTTGATGGGAAAGTTTTTAGGTAGTTTAGTGCAAACATTTGTTCGCAAAGTTTGACCTGATGATTGACATTGAAAGAAAGGCTGAGGGATGAATAAGGAATTGTTATTCTTTTTTTTATCACAGCAATCCATCTGAGGATTGTTGAGACATGTTACTCAAAAGCTATAAGTCACCTGATTCCTTGGCAATCCATCCAATGGATGTCAGTAATATGGCATTTTGATTTATGAGTGTGGCTCTAATGTAGATGCAAGGGATTTCAGTCTTAATATGTTACCTGTTTGAGATTTATTGTGAATTACAGACGCCAGTATTCCTAGTTTAAGTTAGAAATTCTGCACGTTGAAGACGTCACATATTCTTTGGTTAGAATGAGCTCAGCTTTAAAGTTCTAGACGTTTCCTCTGTCTGTTGAGGCGATACGGGTGTTTCCCAGCCGGCCCTGTAAAACTTTTATGTGACAGTTCCTTTCATAATTAGGTGCAGACTGCAGTTTATTTCCTTTGAGTTTGGTTTTTCATTCATTCTTCTTTCAAAAGTTACGTGTGGTTTTGATTACGCGGGCCGCCATTTGTTTAGCGCTGTTGGCTATTTGAGACGTTTCCCTGTCGTCCAGGGTCATCTGGGGACAGAAAAACACAGCGACAGATGCCACCATACACTGATTAGGATATTACAAGTCCTGCATTTGTATTAAAAAGCATAGATTTATTGTCATAACATCGTGATCTCTCATTTTTGTCAGAGAAGCCGAGGTGCCATTGATGTGGAAAAGGGCTAATATCGCTGCTGAGCCTCTGTGAATCTGGAGCCTGTCGAGACACGTCATCTTCAGAACAGGAACGCCATCTGCTAGTCCACAGTCAAATCTCCTGGTGAGGAGTAAAAAAAAACAACTAAAGGAGCACCCCTGAGGGCAATCTCCAACGCTGAGAAATACACCTCCCTCCTGTTCTGCAGTGAAAACTGAGCTGTTAACATCTGAGAGAGTCGATGAAATGACTGACAGGGAAGGAAAAAAAATATGATTCCCAACTAATTTATGGCCACTACACCATCTGATGTAAAGTCACGCCGTTCATCATATCACTATCGCAATAACTGTTGATTTAGATTCAGGATTTGTTCTGATCTTACACCTGAAATTTGAAAGGGAGAACTCACATGACCATGTAGCTGCAACACCATCGATTTCAAAAGTGCTGATTTCGAGAAATGTCTGTTCACTTGTTTAGTTGATATGGCCGTAGGGCTGATGTTTAAAAATATCTAAATGTTAAATTAACTCTAACTGGTAGTTATTTCTGTTGAAGGACTATCAAGAAGTGAGGTAACTGATGGATATTGATATTACACCCTTGAAGGAAAATTAATCAATTTATGCACAGATATCTACCACAGTATTACATTTTCACTGTAGAAAATATGAGGTTATGGATCCACAGCCGCTGCACTGCAACACACACCATGTTCAGTATTAGATTGCACTCGGTTTGCTCAGAAACTGTATCTGAGTAATGTAAATAAAACATCACCCTACTGTTTAAAATGAAAAGAATACAGAATTTGTACGAGAAACCTAGACTAGTGTGTGATTCTGTCAGTCATCCATCAAATTCTGAACCAAAATTGATGAGATGAAGGGAGAAATTTTGATACCGTACCTGCAGGATGATGCAGGAAGCAGAAAGGGTGAAGATCAGATTCAGTCAGATAAGGAGGCAGCATGCAGAATATCTCTGTCTGACATTAATATTGCATTTTGCCATGTTAAAATTACTGATAATATTACTGATCATTAACTGATTGTGCGTATGTGCGTTTCCACATGTGGTAAAGAGTGTGTGTAGATCCTACATGATGCTGTATTTCCTGAGTCGAGACAGACGCAGGAACAGACTAATTTTTTCCTGTCTCCCACTGAGTCACTCACATCTTGGCCATCTTCCTGTGTTATCTACCACATCTACCACACCCCCACACCACACGTCCTCCTGTCCTCTATTTTGGACCGTCACTGGAGAGGATCATATGATGAGGTAATAAGAGCTATAATACGGTGCACTATGGGATGTTATTGCACTCCTGCGTCGCGTTATCGTGACTTGTAACCATATGAGTTGTCCATTTCCTACCTTTAGGTCTGGAAATCTGGAGTCCAGAGGCAGCCTCAATGCAGGTCAGTGGGTGGGCAGGTGAATTAAAGATGAATGCACGAAATGGGATCAAAAGGGTTTATAGCTTTTGGATGGCTAGAGTGCATTAGGAAAAACTGTTAATCCCAAGAGCCTGTTACATAAAAGACACTAACTCACCTTTGGTCCTGGCAGGCCTTCTCCTATTGTTCCTCTCTCTCCTTGGACTCCCTGTGGCCCTTGAGGCCCCTGAATAAAATCAACATCAATGATCACTGAACATAAAAAAATCCATATAAACCTATTTAGAAAATGACTGCTGTACTCGTCCCTGTGAACAGGGATTACACATCTCTCAAGTCAGCCTCATATTTCTCCTCACCGGTGCTGTAGAAATATGTTTGGAGGCCTATGTTTTGTTATCTTAAGTAATTAAAAAAAGTTATTATGCTGGACGAACTATCTTAGCACCTAGTAGTAATGAGCTATTAATGCCAAACATGTTCTGTTTCTTTCAACAGGGGTTCGAAACCTCTGCGAATCAAGAATAAGATTCAAAAGGTAGCAACTCTATAAAATCCAATGTGTTCGTTGCTTTTGTGCACTTACCACAATAGCAGGGGCAGCTAGATTCACACTGCAATACAATGCTGGTCAAACTGTAAGTCTGACTCATTAATCATCAACAAGGGAGGCTGACTTTTTTGCCTAAAACATGTAATTTCAGCCTCAGACTTTATTTACACGATGAACCCAGTCATCACACATTCTTTGAGTCAATCGGTAACATTAGACAATCAGCTGGGGCCAAAGTTCAAAACCAACAAGAGAAATAAGCGAGTAGTTAGTTAGCTACCTAAGAAAATAGAACTTGATGATAAATCTGTCTTGTTAAGCTGCTTTTGTCCTGCTCCAGACGGCTATATGTTCGGGTTTCTTACCGCAGGACCAGGCTCGCCAAGCCCTAGAGGACCAGGAGGACCTGGTTGCCCCTGAACTCCGACATCACCCTGTGGAGTGTGAGAGAGTGACACATAGGTCGATTGTTTGTTCCCATGACTTCACTTTCCAAAACAACAGGGTGGCACACTTTTACCTTGGGTCCCAGAAGGCCAATCCCTGTTTCCCCTTGGATTCCAGGTGGCCCAGGGAGTCCCCTTTCTCCCTATAAAAATGTAGGTGGGGACAGATAAAACACACACACAAAGCTGCTTAGTGATTACGGTTCTAAGGCTTTGTCTTGTTACGGCTGAATAACAGAATTGCTGTTTTCACATGATTACATATTCAATTATGAACAGCCTATTTCCTCCTAGTCTTCACTTATACAGATGCTTTTCCTACCTGTAATATCTAACTATTCTTTAAGTGGCGTTAAATATATACTAGGGGATTCCTTCATTCCTCCAGTCAAGATTTTACTGGGGAAGAACATAAATATTCACCCAGGGGTTATAAATCACAGCTGCATTGTGCAGCAGCAGGGCACACAAGAGGCATGAAGAAGGCGTGAGATGTTAGTAGGTGCATACCGGTGCTGTTTCCCCCCACTTCTCCTTTGCCCTTTCAGGCAAGTTGGAACAATGTCTAGGCCAGACATTAGTCTGCCATTCAGGTGATATAGGATGACAGCCAGACAATCAACAAGAACATTCTTCCAAAATAATTAAGGAGGGAACACTTGGTCGGGAGTGCAGGCTCATAGCAAAATTGGCAGCTATAACATGAGGGGGGGGGGGGGGGGTTAAAGGGTAGAAACAGACAAATAGGCTGACAGTAATAACAGATGAGACACTTCAGTTGCTTCGAAAGTTCCAGTGATGATGGATAAGAGCTCGCAAGTAAGTTCCAATGTATCAATGTCGCCAGTTGGCAGGATGACTACACATTTGTGAGGTTAATTGAATTAAAAACGGATCTTAAGGTAAAAATAAACAATTATGTAACTTGTACTTTTCTATTATCTGTTTTTTGCATTTAATTTTTCCCCTCTGCCGCTTAACAGCCTTATTCATGATCTTTGTGCCCATCAATCCAGTGACCTGGGTCTGCCTTTCACACAGCTAGGAAATGGATGTAATCCAAAACAGACTAAACAAGAGTTTTATGCCCCCAAAGCAAGCATCCTTAAGATGAGCATCTGGTTTTGCAGAAGAAGAAAGGCCCACAAAATGAACTCCCTTAAATGTACAGAAAAGAGGAGTCATGGAATCGAGGGAGGGAAATGTCATTTTCATCTGTTTGAACTTAAACACTTCCCAGATTTAAGGGGATGACATAAAGCTTGTCAAAAAAAAAAAGTAATCAAAAGCATCACGGCTGCAGAATACTTACTTTTCTACCCATCAGACCTTCAGATCCAATATCACCAGGTGGACCGGGCAAACCCTGAGTTGTAAATAAGTATGACAGTTACACATGAGGTATCGTAGCCAGAGAGAAGCTAACCACGGCATACCGTATTTGAAATGAAACTGGCCACAGCTGACTTTATTCCAAAACCCCTCCCACGAAAGATTATCGTCCAATCACAGCTTAGCAGCTGCAACTTGCTGCAACTACCTGTCTAAATTTGGAAATTTCTCCACACACTGAAGCAATGGGGATGGAGCTGTAGGTTAAAACATAATGCCGCGAGAGTGGTGTATATTTCATCTTTTGGCACATATAGCATTTTTGGTCGGGCACTATAATGAAAGTGGGCAATGCTACCATATCTCTCTCAAGACTTATCGAAGTAACATGCCCAAGGAGCAGACCAATAGCTTATGACATCATTTATAAGCCGTCAGTAGGCTATTCATCAAAATGGCAGCTGGAGAGATCTGTTGAGGATGCTGCTGACTTTTTGCCAAGAACATGTAGCTTTAGCCTGAGGCTTGCTTGCATTATATCATATAAATGTATCTGTCGTAAGCATATTTGAGAGGGTTCTCATATTGAAACAAGTGAGCTGAAACCTTTAGGATGGCTGCAGACATTTTCAACACGTTCACCGAGTTAATGTTATAATTAGGTAGTTAGCTGATACAGTATATTAGCGACAGTTGTCATTTCGCTGGATAAACGTGAGAAATAAAGACCCATTATTTCAAACGTTACGACTGTGTAATGGATATGTGCCATGCAAGTATAGCTTGATATGTGCAGCAATGGGGTTTAGCAAAGTGCTGGTTGGAATTTATGATACAAGGAAAGGATTTTACCTGAACTCCACGATTTCCTCTTGGGCCGACCGTACCTTCAGGACCCTAGAAAGGGGAAAGGAGCATCTTAAAATGCATAAACCATGATGATCAGAGACAATATTTTAATCAGAGAGGGTTTGAATATATAACATTATCATTAAACAGCAACATACTCTGTCTCCCTTTATTCCAGGTGTTCCACACTCCCCTCTCTCTCCCTGGAACAGAATAAAATCATCTTAGTAACCAGAGCGTCATGCTGGATAACTATAGTCAAATTCATTGGCTATTCCAACACATGTCCGTTTGATTTCCATGGAACTATTTGTCTTGGATTTTAATCCCAGCTGCCAGGAGCTGGTTTGCAACAACAAATGACATGAGACTTACTTGATTAAATCCCTTTAAAAGAAAAGTAACTTGAGACACTTGCAGACAAGCTTAACATTAAACACAGATGGGACCAAGAGAACAAAATGGCGTAACATCAGGTCTGGAAAACATAATTCTCCAACATCTACAGTGTCCTGGGAACCTGATATTTGTCAAACCGTGGGGGCATATAGATATACAGGACTAATGCACAATCAAATCCATACAATACCTTCTCTCCCTTGTATCCTGATTTCCCCTGTGTGTACAAAATGTTCTTGTTAACTCAGGAGGAGACAGGAGACAACCAAACATAAAACACAAAACAACACTTCAGTTTAGATCAACAAGAAAGATTAAATGGAAAATTTTCTGTACATGCTTGTCAATCTTGGCTTAATCTTAATCACGATCAAAGACGCCTCACCTCTGCTCCGTCTCGACCAGGATGTCCATTTAGCCCGGTCTCACCCTAAGAGAAAGGGGGATTTTAGTCTTAACAGCAAACGCAACCCTCTGAATCTGCACCACCAACATCTTGATCACGTTATAGGTTTTAATATGCAACTAAGCACCTTCTGTCCTTTTATGCCAGGGCTTCCATCTTCTCCAGGTCGCCCCTTCTTGCCCTGTGGATAAAGTCATGGAGGCAGCATTAAGAGCCCCACAGAATGTGGATTTGACAAACACAGGCCTTCTTCAGAGCTTCAAGGAAAGACATGAAATCTATTTATGTGTAGCTTCTGGGCATGTAAGGAATCATCTGCATTAAATAGAAGTCATTCATACGCACAACATGTTGGGTATTCAGAAAAAGCCACATGATAAAACATTTCAACTTAATACGAAGAGCTAAACATTAACAGGCTTCGACTGAGCTGTGAGAGACTGTAATGCTGTAATTCAATGAGATGATTTGTTTGATAGCTATAACTCTGGCTTTAAATATATTTGAAAAAGAAAATGAAGGGTAAATAAATGGTGCAAATAAACTAATTACATGCAATGTACAGTTGTTGTGTGGCTGTATTAATTCGAGATTAACTAGATAGATATAGATAATATCTTATCTAGATTTGATCACAACGAGAGAACAGAAGTGACAATGATACCACATATCAAATGTTATTATAAAGTCTTCTATGCCGGCTACAGACTGGCGCCGATTATGTCGGCTCAGCAAGTTAATGCACTAATTAGTGAGCCTGTGAGGTGCTAGTAGGTGGCTTTGTTACCTTTGAATAAAGCTGTTTCTAATCATTATGCTACGCTAAGCTAACCGTCTACGGGCACCAGATGAGAGCGCTATTGATTTACCGATCTAACTCAGCCAAAATGTGCAGCATTGTGTCTTTAATGTGTTAATTAATGAACAGCTGAGGTGACGGCAGGCTGATTTTATTACCTTCTGACAGAGCCAGGCAAGCTGTTTTTTCCCACGTCTGATCAGTATGCTAAGCTAACCATCTACTGGCATCAGATGGGAGTGCGATTGATTTATCGATCTAACAACAAGTATGAATATGTGAATAAGGGGTTTTTAATGTGCTAATTAATGAGTCTCTGGGTTGCTGGTGGGTGGATTTTGTTATGGTCAGACAGAGCCAGGCCAAGCGTTTTTAATTTCCAAACTTTATGCTATCTAAAGCAAAACTATTTGACTGCTCGCGCCATAGTTTGTACATAGAGAGAGGCAACATGAGAGGTGCCCAAAAGTGAAGCCCAAGCATCTCAATCTCCCCCTGGTGGCTGGCTGCAGTATAGGTCATAAGCCCCTCCTCCTCAGTTAACTCAGCCAGGAGAAACACAAAATAAAAACTCAAAGTACCCACCAAATCATTTTTACCTGTTGTTTAGATAGTTGTTATCATGCTGTGTTTCATTTTTGTGATCAGTTCGGCTTTATTTAGTTTAGTTTAGTTTTTTTTTTTGGATACTATAAAAATTAAGTGAAATATCATGATTGACAGCTGAGCTCTGCTTGCGATTGGTTGGGCAGGAGCTCGATACCACGGCTCCTCTTTCCAGCTGCTATTGTGCAGGCTCCTAATGCTGTCATAAGCAAATTGCAGCGTTCTCGGATAATTTGACTACGTCTCATAAAAAAAGTGAAGAGGCGGCGGTGCGTCGTCCATCTTTATGTCAAAGGCTAACGCACAGACATGAGAGTGGTGTCAATTATCTAATCTAACCTTTGACAAAAAAGTTAGTGTTTTTTTTCTAAAATGGCAAATTCTTCCATTTAGTTTGACATTTTACATCCATCTGGAGGTACCTCCATGTGTTAAACAGCTGAAAATCATGGAGCAGCTGATCCTCTGTGGTTCACTTTAATGTGCCTTATATTCTGTAAAACACAATGTAAGAACTTTTTTTCGACATATGCAGCCTCATGACAGCTACATGTTTGAAGTGCTTCATGGATAAAGGCCGTTGAGGCTGGGAGCATATGAGTCAGAGGGGGATCTCAACTTGTCTGCATGTGTGTGAGAGGACTTAATCAGAAAACTGTCTGGCCCTTCTCCTTTCTTTTTCATGCGTGTGTGCTATGGACTGTGCATGTTCTTATCTTTCAAGTATTTCCTCGTCTGTAGGTCCCTGCCTGCTTCCGTCAGCGTCTGCCTGCTGCCCGTGATGTGAAACAGCTTTTGTTTGGAGAGTTAAGTTTAACAGGGTAATTACTCTGTTCTCATCCTGTGACAATACATCAAAGCAGAACTGCTATGCGCAATTGTGGCTGTCCCTCTCTGTGAAATAAAATGAGCGCTTCGAATCACGACACCGCAAGAAAGTCACAAACGCAACGAGATGTCATCCACTGAGCAGGATTCCTCAGACAACAGCCACGATTCTACTGATTTCTCATGTTAATATCTGTTTAGGCCTGTTCTCTATTAACTGTGAGGGGAATGCGAGGCATTCGCTTTACTCTCACTGCTGCAGGGAAACAGAGCAGGAAAACCACACATTTGACTAAACTCCCCCTCAAACCCTTCAATTATGTAGCCTGTTAGCATCAAGGGACCTTTTGTCAGCCCTGTTGTTCTCTATGGAACTTCAAAGGGATTCTGTTTGGCAGTACTTGTCTTTAAGGAGGGGCGGAAGAGTGCTTGTTGTTTTCAGAGAGAGAGCGATCCGATGCTGTAAGTCGTAGAAAAAAGAATCAAACTAGAACCCCAAATGTTTAAGGTTCATTAAATGAATAAATTTGCAATTTAAATAAATAAAATAGTTAACCAAATCAACTTGAAGAACAAAACTTATAGTCTTTCTTTATAATTTCTTTTCTTTTTCTTAATGACATTTCATCTTTGAAAATGTGCAGTGCACAAACCCACAGAAGATAGGCTCGGGTATAATGCATATTCAAAGTGACGAGACAGGTTTTAGACTTCTTTGCAGTCATGCGGTTTGAAGTTGTAAAGAGGGAAAACCGTGGACGCTTCACGCTTCAAGCTGGCTTGCATTTTAGTGCTGCGAATGTTTAAACAAGAGGATGGTAGCTGTTTCCAGTTAATTCATGGCAGCAAGATAAAACAACTAAGACACAGCTTGAAATAGCTTTAATTTACTTGTGACATTATGTGACTTATGACATTAATGTCATATTTCACATTACACATGGGAAAGTTGTTACTGCGATCATTGTGTGTGTGCAGCAAACGTATCATTTGGACGCGCGTATGACAGCGCCACTCAACTTTATTGGCCGATTATGGTATTGCAGCACCAAAAAAAAAATAAATAAATAAACCGCATATACTGTAGCTCCTTTAAAAAAGAGACATCTGTAAAACTGTTGACAGGGCAACCCGGCCTGAATCTTTCTATTATGAATGTTTGCTCCATGGAGGTCCTGTATCTGCGGGGAAAAGTGAGTGAAAAGAACTCTGCTTTCATAGCACGAGCAGCTAAAACGTAGTTAATTAAAGGAAATGTTGTCATTTTTTATGCTTGTGCACAGATGTGCATTGACATTGCCGTTGCTTTTATTCATTGGTGCTAAGTGACTAAATGTTTTATTTTGTATTTGATCATCTCCCTCTTACTGCTAAGAGGAAGTCAATGTATTAAACAGATGAAAATGAAGACTTACAGGAGGGCCGATCGGTCCCCTCTCACCGTTTTCACAGGCACACACGCTCTGAGCCAGAGGACACTTCAAACACAAGGAAAGAAGAGTTAGATGAACCACAAAGGGGCATGAATGAAGAATTGTGTGGAAAGACCACAGTTTGGAGACTTACCCCTTCATCTGCCAGAGCCGTCTGTGGAGCAGGAAACACAAGAATGTTAACATGGGGCCAAATTTACTCCATATGGTTCATTATTTCACCAGGAGGCATTTTTAACACAACCTAATTCAAAATCAGGGCTGAACTTTAAATTGTGGTCTCAGCGTTAGATTGTGGGAAAAGGGCGGAGCAGCAAACACCTGCTACTCAAACCGCCCAGTTACAACTTGTTCCCTGCTGACCTGGGTCCTGTTCGTCAAATGGCCTTCGACCTCCACAATGACTGAACTCATATCCAGCACTTCTAGGAACAGACCCTTTAGGCGAGACCCTGGATTTTCACAACATTCTCCTCACGGGAGGGAATGTTTGAAATTCCACAAATATTAAAGGCAAAGTATTTGCACTGATAAGTGAAATGACTTCAGTAAGCATCTGGGGGATGGTTCCGTCGCAGGCAGGTGATTCTGAATAAAAAAAACCCAACTGTTTTAAGCAGACAGAGTGATGCAGTCAAATGCTGTGATTTAAGATAAAAGACTCGGTTTAGACGTAGGCACGAGCTTATTACATCTAGATAATGCCTGTACGGGGTAATGAGATGGACGTCTGCATGTGGACGAGCTCCTCATGCGCTGTTGCATGTCAGTCACACTCTTAAAGCCCCAGAGCCAGTGTTCTAAAGTTCACCCTATCATATCTGGATGTGCCTAAGAATTTCAAGTGCTGTTAGAGAAGCTGGGCAGATGATACATTTTCCTGCCCTTACTGTACCTGACTCTCTCAGATTCTTTTATGTTTCAGCCAAAAGCCTGGCTGAGTCAGTGAGATGATGCTGTTCTCTAAGGCAAAGGCTTCCAAAGCCTCATATGTTCATATTAGTTGATTTCAGAGCCGATTGACTTAGGCGATGACAGCAGTCTTGTTACTAAGCAGCAGGCGGCGGGTGTACATAGGAGACGTAATAAGCCAAGAAATCACTGCAGTGGGAGGTGTCAAGACAGCACGGGGTACGTGCCTAGTGAATGTATGGAGAAAAACACATTTGATCCTTCTGGCAGAACCATGCCTGCATAATAGCTTTTCGAAGCGACATCCATCTGTCAATCTAATGCAACTTAAATTGGGAGGAATCTCGTCACGCTTGAAGAAACGGCGAAACTTTTTCAACACAGACGCAATATGAGTATAAAGGTGAAAGCAGTGTAACATTCAGAAAACAGACTCAGTAATCAGTTTGTGAGTATTGGTCACGTTATGCAGCTGGTGATACCAAACTAAAGGCTGTAGTTTATTGCTTCCATATGTAACATTTGGTTTGTTAGAGGAAGAGTTTATTTTCTTTTTCAACAACTACACCGTCTTGGATAAAATCAAAAAGCAAAATGCTGAGTATGGACTATGGAATTTCTCCACCAACGATTCTTGGTGTCCTTTTTAAAGAATAATTTTGTTTACTCACAATCTCCTTGATGACTTTGTCCACAATGCCTCTGTCCTGCAGGTTGTGAAGGTAGCGTGAGGCCGGGGAGCTAGCGATTAGCCGCAGCTGAGCTATGTTGGCGGGCTCATTGGCTTCAGGCGTGATGCCTATGGTAAAGAAGCGGACGCCCTGGTTTTTGGCGTCGGCCACGGCCGCAAATATGTCCGGGTTCCTGGGGTGTGAGATGCCGTCGAAAAGCAGGATGGCGACCTTGATGCTGCTCAGGGCCGACTCCTCCAGGTAGATACGGGTGAGGTTGGTGATGGCGTAGGTGGTGTAGGTGCCGTGGCCAATATAAACGATGGGAGCAATTCGAGTCTTAAAGTCATCGACGCCCTGCCACTGCTTGAAGGTCTGCTCTACGATGACGTGGCTGCTGTACTGGAGGAGGGCGGCGCGCGATCTGAGCCCCCGGCCCGTTTGTAGGCGGAGGCCCTGTAGGCGCTCCATCACGTTGGTGGCAAAACGCTTCTCCTGAGCATGGTTGTCCTTGGCGCTCTCTGAGCTGTCAATCAGGAAGGCCAACTCCAAACTGCAGTCTTCATCAATTAATGCTGCAAAGGAAGACGGGTTAGACTTTAATCCAGTAAGAATTCAAGGAACAGAACAAGGACACTCACTGATGCTTGTGCAAAACATTTTTGACTCAAGTAGGTCTGTCGCCTGCACTGTTTTTATTACTGGGAAACAAATGTATTTAACAAGTCACATAGTGAACTACATTAATAAAAGTCACTGACATACCATATTTAATTTTCTTCTGTCAGCATATCCAATCTTACAGCCACTCACCAAATTTATATTAGTAGAATAGTAATTTCTAAGTTGAAATATGAAGCTTAGTTTGGCCGCACCCATCGCAAAGTAACTAAATCGACCCACCGCAATTTCTAAAGCTCGCTAATTGACATGTTACATGTCTGTCAAAAAATGCTGTGGCTTTTCAGTTTTGATTTCTTGGCTGAGCACAGTACCTTCTGGAGTCTTTTCATCCCCTGGAGGCAATCACTGACTGTAAATAATAATTGATAATAAGCGTTTGGTCTTGACCTGCCCTGCATGTTAAGTATCATGCAATGACTTTTTATAAGTCATTACGTAAATAAAACTAACTTGACTTGGACTAATCGCTCAGCACACAGTCAAAAGTGGGCTGTGATTCTACTTTGGGTGTCTACATATTAATCTAATATGGCAGGCAAATCTCGGAAGTCAATTGGCAGGCAGGGATCAATCCAACAAACACAAAATGTGACATCCAAAAAAGGCCAGAACTGAATAAGTAAACCCGAGAGAAAACCCTGGGAAAAACACAAAGAAAATGACAGAACCGGTGGCATCGAAATCACACAACAATCTGACACAGAACGTACTTGGACTTAAATACATGAGGGGGGGGGCGAAGATAATGGAAAAATCAGGGTGGGGCAGATAACGGGACACAGGTGAAACACATGAACGTAATCACAAAGAGGGAAACACAGGCAGGAAACGTAAATCAAGAATGAACACGGTAGGAAACTTAACGCTAGATATTCAGGATAAAAACTAAAACAAACATCATATTCTAATTCTTCTGCACACATCATCTACAAATGTTTAAAATTTAGAATAACACAACATTATTGTGCACATTTAACTATGAATTTTTACTGTTAGAGTCTTTCGGTTGCAATAAATCAACCGTGAAACTAATGGCTTCATGAGCTCTGCTGTCATTTAAGTATGACAGTGTATTACCCCCTGGTGGCTGGCTGCAGAAACGGTTATAAGCACCTCCTCAATGATATGATACGACTTAGTTACTGTAGCATGCAGATGAGTGGTATTAATTTCCACAAGGGTTATATTTTCAAAATAGCTTCATAACAAACTTTTGACAAACCACCGTGTTAACAGTATATATGTATTTTTCCAATAGATTTTCTGTTTTACAGTTGTTAGAACCTTTTTTCACTCAAGCTATACTTTAATATCCAGCCCAATATAAAGCCCCGACAGGTCACAGCCAAATGCATTTCGTTTTATCTGTGGAGCTTTCAGTAGGGGTAAAGGTGCTTTATTGACTGTTTAGGCTCATGCGTTTTCAGCAAATGTGTGATAAGTTTTATGAACGTGACATAAAATTTGGAGCGGAAATAAACTGAACTCGTGCGTCGACCTTCAGCAATGGGAGTGGGGGGTCACAGATCTAATATGGCCTGGCGATAAATCACATTAATCTTCGCGGGAATATGTCACGGAGAGAATGCGCCTGGGGAAACAGGATTCTGAGCGAATAAAACATTTGGGTAACAGAGCACTGAGCGCTCACGCAGGAGATGGATGGCTCGGCGAAATCCAAGAGATATGATCAATCCAAGTGGACTGCATCCTCGAGCAATGTCCTTGTTGGGGATCATGGGCTACATTTTCACCTGCAGCAGCACTTTTTCTCTCGGGTTATAATAAGGTGTTTCACCTGCACATATCCCACACCACTTTTCCAAGTCAGAGCATCAGTGGAAATAAACAGGCCATGAGATACTGTTTATGCAAGAAAAAAAAACGGAATAATTGAGACTTACATTTGCCATTTTGGGGTATAAAATTAGATGGACGTTGTTTGGTCTTTGTCCTTGTAGGTGTCCCCTCTTGTTCATATTCTACTTCATACTCCTGTGCCCAAAGACCTTGAAGTCCCCATAGGAGCAGGAGCCAGTGCAGTGAGGGGGCCATAGCTTCCCTGAGAGAAAAAAAAAGAGAGATGGACAAAGACCCATAGACACAGACGTCCTCGCATTTTAATTCCTTCCAAAAAAAAAAAAAAGAAAAGAAAAAAGAAAACACGCACACACTCACAGAGCAAGCTTTGACAAGCATGTGTGCACAAGACTCGGGAATAAAGTGTGCATAACTCACAATGCTGCTGACTTAGGTGTCCAAGGTGAGTGCAGCCCCCAAAAAATCTATCCAGATGTTGAAGAAATTCAGTGCAAGTGCAAATCTGGGTTCATTCACAGTATTTCACAGTGGTTCCATGTTCTGAGCATCAAAATGAGGGTCTTCTTTAGCAGGTCAAGTAGGCACCTTATATTGACAGCAGTGCAGTGCCAGAAGTTTAGTCAATATTCTGGCTGTCATGAGACTCAGTGGGCCATTCAAAGCTCCCAGTAAGTGCAGGAAAGTCCAGCCCTTTTTGAAACTCACTCCCATTTTGAAGAGATTATGGGAGGGGCGGCTGGGGGGAAAGAGCATTGAGTGCATTTCCACATTTTTTATTAGAGTGTCATTTTCACTTGGTTGGTGATCATATATTTTTAAAAAAATGGACAGTAAGGAAAGGCCCTGGGAATAATAGCAATTCGTCTTTTTCATTCCTTTGGTATTACTTTTCATTTATAATAAAGGGATTTATAATTGCCTGAAGAAGACGTTTTGCATGTTTTTTTTAAAGGAATGTTCTGCTTAAATGCAAAGAATGGAAAGACTTAAGGCAACATTATAGATTATTTCACTTTTGAAAAAAGAAGAAAAAAACACAAACCTGCTCATGAAAAGGAAAGGTTTAGAAGCGATTAAACTCACTCATTCAGGTTTTTTTTTTTTTTTTTTTTTTTTTTTTAGCACAACCAGCAAACATTAGCGAACGTTAGCTAACTTCAAAGACTCACAATGGCTCTTTCGTCAAAGGTTATCAGACACGCACACTTACACATCCCGGCCAGTACTCGTTCATGTTAATTTTGTCGCTTTTTGGATCAAATTTGGCTTTTGAGCTGTCAAATGTTTACGTCTACTCATACTTTATATCTCTATAAAAATGAACCACTGACTTGGAACGTGAAGCCGAATTATTTCCCCCTCAGTGATATCAAGTAGGACAATGGGAAAGCTAAAAAGTGCACTGCGATGAATAAGTTAGAAAAAACATATTAAAAAGAAATTATTTTGGTTCTTGGTTATTTGATGAGTAAATCTTTCAGATTCACATTATTCACATTATATTTAGTCATACTGATCTGACGTCCCTTCGTCTTTGGACATTTTAGGGTAGAAATGCTGCCATTATCACAAAGGGATTATTGTCATCACTACACACGGGCATTTGATACTTTACTGATATAAAATGATTTGCTATATATGCTTGAAAGCATCGATGTAGCTCAAGAGGCCTCATCTTTCACAGTAATCCAGAGAGAAATATATAGCTTAAGGCAACATACTTTGCAAAAGCAGTATGAAATGATTCGCTTGTTAAATCCACGAACAATCATCAATCAATCGTTTCTCCTGGCATAATTTAGTGTAAACATTTATTTCCAGCCAAATACAAATATTGCGAAATGAGGTGTCTCTTTTCTTTAATCTATGTTGTCAGCATACTATTGAAATGGATGAGATACACTGAAAATGAATAACTTGTATAGCAAACACAGCCCAAGGCATGTTTCCAGAGGAAGAAGAAGTCTGCCAGAGGTCTGGGTGTGCAGAGTTGTATCTGTGAGTTTCTGCAGAATAAGTTGTTTTTATTGCTACTTGGTCTGTATCCTTCCCGACAACAAAGAAGCCTCATAACTCATTAATTCAATTATTATTCCTCGTCCTGGATCAGAGGAGTCGTTAGCGTCCCCTGAGAGTGTAAGAGCTAGAACTGATCTGTGGCAGGGGTGACAGCGAGTGTTTTTATTGCCCTCTGTTTTACTGAAAGCAAGAAAATATAAGCTGTCACTCAAGAATGTTTGACCTGCGAGATGGGCCAAATTAAATGGCTTCAGCTCCAGTTTCTTTGTGTGCGGGACTGAATAAGCAAAGTGAGGATTTAGGGGAATTTTTTGATGTAGTATTATGTTTATTTGTAATTACTTTGCAGCGAGGAAGAGGAAGAGGAAGAGGAAGTCACACGCCATTGCTGACGTGTGACTTGACAGTTTAAAAGCATACTTTGGCTAAATCACATGAATGGACACAGCATATTGTCAACATATGAAATGTCCGATACAAATGGAAAATTTGAAGTCATGATATGCTAAAATAGGGCGGCTGCAAGTGCACATCTTTTATGACAAATGTTTG
>KV751358.1:1363620-1382294 GCA_001698575.1 Mola mola
ATAGTGATTAAAGTGTGCATTAATTGTTTCTGGTGAGGTGTTCTGAAGAATACCTCACAGGCTCTTGAAACTATGCATTAATTAACAGCTGTTCATTCCTTAAGTATGTGGGAATAGCTGATTATAGATTGTCCTGCCAAAACAAGCGCAACAGATGTAGACACAAATACAGGGCATGAGGAAAAGGCAAGACACGGCATCCTGCCACACACTTGCTTTAATGAGCAAATGGTTAGCTTGGAGCTAGTGTGTGGCATGAACAAAACAAGAGCGAGACTTTCTTTTATGACACTGTGGGGAGTCACCACTTAGCTCTCCTTTCCTGTGACATTTGGCTTAACAGCACTTTTACAAGGTAAACAACTGCTGGGAAAATCGCGACTGTCAGTAGTTGTTATTAAATAACAAATCACATGTAAAATTATAGTATCAGATTAAAGAAAAACCCACATCGGACTGATATGATTTGGAGCTGATTTATATAACTGTCATGGCGTACCAGTCAGAGTCCGAGTCACACTGGTTAGCACCAACATTGTTGTTGTAGAGCTACGAAACCACAGACAAGAACTTTCAGAGTGCAGATTTATGAACCTCACAAGACTAAAACTCCTCAGCCATGCTAGCACTGATGACATAAGCTGGTGTTCAGCAGAAGTAAGTTTACAGTGTTCAGGTTTGTACATTGGCAGAATGGCGTTTGTGAACTAGCCAACTCATTGGTTTTTTTCAAGAAACGCTACAGCTCCAGATTTCATGAATGTTTACGAAGAAGATCCAGCCCACAATAGATTTTCTGCTATTACACTGATGCAAAGGATGTGCAGTGGTGGCGCCAATGCTAATAAATCCATACAGTCAGAACCACATAGACTGGGGATCAAGACTCCCTGTATCTGTGCCATGAGGGTTCTGTGAGTGCAATGCCCCTTCAAAAGACTTGGGGCAGATCCAGAGTCCATTCGCAGGCATATTGATAGTCACCAGACACATTTACCACATTTACCAGTCTCCTTTTACTGTCATTTTTTTATCGTGTTGATACAGACAAAAAAGCTTCCAGTTATGTGCTGATGTTGAAAATGACTAGTGGGATGGGTGGGAGAGGAGACCATACCCAACTGGGTGACTTTACTGGTCCCTGATCTCTCATTTTCTCCACAGCTGAGAATAAAGGGGGTGATTTTAGGTATTTGGTGATTAAACTGGGGTACTGGACAACTAAAATCTGGATTTAACCAATTCCATGGCAATCGAAACATCAGTTTTTGAGCAATGTCAACCAAAAACAGAAACGTTAGGGGATCACTGAGGTCATTAGGGTGCATCCTCTGGGGAACATGAATGTCTTTACAGCATGCAACAAGATAATCCATAATCAGTTTTGACAAATTGCTGGAATGCCTGATGAAACCTGAAGCCTGAGAGGCACTTTAGGCCAATACTCATTAGCTATCATCCTGCCGTTGTGATCGTTGCCTTGATCTATCTTAAACGTGAGGAAACTTTATTAGGGAAAGGTAAAACATGACTATACAAAAGTGCGGAATTAGTTCAGAATGAGAAACATTTGCGAGGGCTTGAAGGAAGTTTCTCTAATGACAGATGAAGCCGACCTCTCTGAAAAGGTAACCACTTTGGCATCCGCTGCATCGGATCCCGCTGGGGAACATGTCCATTCCTGCATCATCCAGCCTGTTGTGAATCCTGATCAACCGGTAACTGAAACACAATTGCTATCTTTCCAAATGCTGAGGACTAACACTCTGTGGAAAACACTGCCGGCCAGTCCCAGCATTGCTCCCTAAAGATGATATGACAAACATTTTTTTTCACAAAATGTGTTTTAAAATAGAGATCTGACAGTAAGCGGCAGTCACTGTGTTGACAGTGCGTGTCAAGTTCAGTGTGTTCCTGCATTAATCCAACAACGCAAACCTCAAAAGCCTACATGCAGAGTTCTCAGTCATCACTCATGAGGCTTCACTTTGAAGCAGGGACAGATGCTTAATTCAAATATGTGCTGTTTTTACAGACTAATGCAGACCGGTACAAATGCATACATTGTGTCTGCAGAGAATCATCCAATAAAACATTAGTATGTGTATTGCACACATTGCGTTTGTTTTGCGTTATACAGAATTTGTCAATCACATTAAGGAGTAATTGTGATTAAAGCATATTAAAAGGTCTTTATGCTGTGATGAAAAGGGCACCAAAGCCTTTGATGTGTTGAAATGTGACCACAGAGCTGAAAAGACTGGCAGACGGCATTGTTCGTTCAGATTTGACACTATGATTTAAACTGAGGCTGAGATAAATGGATGATTTAGGTTTTGTAAAATGAAACACTCAAACATTATCCCTACTAGACACCTTCCTCAACACTTTCTCTTTCTGTTGGAACAGCAGTACCCTCTAGTGTAAATATGGTGGAACTACAGCTATGCTTACAACGCAAAATGTTCAATCTTGATACTTCTTACCGATACTATATGTACTATACTGTGTTAGACAGCCACTTCACATAAAACAGTTTACTGTTTTTTTAAATCTATCTATTTTCTGTTTTTTTTTTTATTTTTTAAAAAACATTTTAATTCATCAAACACACGTGGAACTTATAACACTGAAGGTAGAATTCTGGTATTTTTCAACCTAAGCCCTACTTCCTGAACTTTGAGGGTCTAAAACTTTATAAGATATATCTTCTTTTGAAAATTACTCCAGCATGTAGTTCGGTAACAAGGACTGATTAGCTTGACAAGACTACAGTACAACAGCGGGGGCATGAAAGAATGATGGAAATAAATCACATTTTTGCCACTAACAATGCTGAAAATGTTATTGCAAGTGTCTGGTGACATGAAATAAATACCTACAGTGAAACACCCGTGTTTTGTTTTTTTTGCTCAGTGACTGTAAATATACTGTTTTTCTTTCCAATGTTCTGTCATGCCCTGTGCAATTGTACATCCTTATTGAGCTAATCGGTCCGAGCAACTGAAGTCTATACTGGAGTGTTTCTCACAAAAAGTATTTTGAGACGTTTTAGACCCTAAAAGGTTGGGAAAATGTCTCTTTTCTATTAGGTTTCACAGTGAGCCACTATATACAATACCCAACCCTGGCTCACCTAAATGGAAAAAAGCCATCAGTAATATTATTAACTATATTCTGCTGCTGCTTTTTCCTGTACAGAATAAATGGCAGAAAAAAAGGATTGTGTTTGTTTTTGGGGATTCTTGGAGCTGTTTCGAACACCTTGCAAAGCTATACAAAGGCCTACGTATTGCATCATTTTTGATTGAGACAATCAGATATTCCAAGTTTGCTTAGAATTACTATTAACAGTGGTATGAATTACCTATACATTTCTGTATAATGTATATTACATTTCCCTATCTGCAGTCTCTAGTAAATTGATGCGATGAATGAAGTTTCTTATTGCAAGTGTCTGTGTAGTATCATGCATACTGTATATTCAGTATTTCTCAATTATAGTATGTTACAGGCCAGGGTAGGACTGAAGTGAGTAGATGACATGTAGATGTCCAGTAAAATAGTAAAGTAAGAAGAACTGCCTCTTAGAGACATAGATTGTCACATCATTGTTTCATTCATCGTTTTTTTTTTTTTAACATTTTAATATGGTAGATGTTTTTCATGAAGATTGTTCTTGAGTTTACTCCTTAGAAGTGGTACATGTCTAGTTGTGTACGCAGGGCAAGCACAATATTTTTAACCTATACCTCTGCGGTGAGGTTGGCCGACACCTCATGTTATAATTATATTGTCTGATGAACTCCTGTAAACACAGACAGGCACCTGCAGCAGAGTATTTGTAGGTATTTGTATTTCTTCTGGGGAGTGAGGACACTATAAGGATAGTATTGATTAAAGACATGAGCAACAACTATCAGGGGTCTAAACAGTGAATCTTTCCTTCTCTTCATGAGGGACATTAGGTACAAAAAAGTGAGGTAATAGTATGTATACATTAATTGATGAATAATTCAAATGATTAACTAAAAGTTGCCTTTTTGGGGGGCTGTCATTCAGCAGTCACATTTAGTGTCACACGTTCTCTTGTGGAGGGCAAATCGCGAGCCAGACGCGTTCCACATCTGCGCACGCGCAGTATAGGCTTCTACGTTGCGCGCACGCGCAGTCGGCCCCGGCGGCCACTCATTATAAAGTCCCGTTTCCCTGTCTCTTTCCACCTTCAGCCATTTTGACAATGTTGGGAGCTGTGGGACGCTGCTGCACCGGGGCTCTACAGGCTCTCAAGCCTGGGGTCCAACCTCTTAAGGCCCTCGTTGGATCCCCAGCCGTCCTTTCACGTAAGCTCCGCGTGCTTTTTGCTTCTGACCTAAACGACGAATTAAAGATCCGTTCAGGCGGCTGTCGCAGAAGGGCAGGGGCTAACGTTAGCTGCCGCTAGCAACACGCTGGCTGTCTGCCGTGCGGTGGTAGGCCTTGGCACTATTCTATCAAGTTTTAAAGCCGTGGAGCCTCTTGAAAAACTTAACATGGTCACACGCGTGTATGTATGCTCCCACTGACGGGTGTCACGCATCAGAAAGTGAGAAGGCTGCGTTTTTCTCCTGCTAGCAGCAATGACCTTTGACTAATGACATGAGGCTGCTAAATTAGCAACACAAGCTGGGCTGTAGCAAGCCCCGGCTAGTAGATTAACAAGGTTAAGCGGTCTGCAACGATTACCAACAAACGCACTTCATTTATACAGCAGCTGAAAAAGAGTTAACGTTAGAATTATGATAATAAAAGTGTACGTGCTCTTAAATAATAGCGTTAACTTGAGTGGTATTAGCAATGTTAGCTTGAAGTGCGCTTCATTCATCTGTCAGTCTCTCAACGCTCACGTTATTCAGGCGGGGGGGAAAGATTTCTTGGGTTGTTTACTAACCACTAGTGAGCTAATTATTCTATTAAACAGCCAAACAGACATTTCGTTTGTTATAATGCTAATTCGTGGTTTGGCCGACGGCGGTGACTTGACATTGGGATGGAGGGGCCGGACACGTAGTCTTGACTGCCCTACTCGGTTTTTCTCGGCGGACAACGTGAATTAACGGAGACAAACGAAGGCGTGTGCAGAGCAAGGTCACGATGGCAGCACACATGCATGCTTTCTGAGCTAAATGCACACACTGCGTTACTTTACAGGCAGAGACTATGTCGCACCTGCCGCCGCAGCTGCTGTCGCGACCGGGCGCATTGTGGCTGTCATCGGTGCCGTCGTTGACGTGCAGTTCGATGAGGGCCTGCCTCCCATCCTCAACGCCCTGGAAGTAGCCGGCCGTGAATCCAGGCTAGTCCTGGAGGTGGCACAGCATCTTGGTGAGCCCCCCTGGATAAACCTTTTGTTGCTGCACCCATGCACACAGAGTTCAAACGTCATATTTACAGACGTCCCCTGAAACTCGTGTTTGTGTTTAGGGGAGAACACGGTGCGTACCATTGCTATGGACGGAACTGAAGGTCTTGTCCGTGGACAGAAGGTTCTGGACACTGGTGCCCCCATCAGAATCCCAGTGGGCCCCGAGACCCTGGGCAGGATTATGAATGTCATCGGTGAGCCCATTGATGAGAGAGGTCCCATCTCCACTAAGCAGTGAGTTCATTTAGAAAGTAACACGATGTTATGACAACAATGATATGTCACCAAGGTGCATGTTGTACTTTGAGTACTGAAAATTGTGGCTTACCTCCATCCCCCCCCCTCCGTAGGACTGCGCCCATCCACGCTGAGGCCCCTGAATTCACTGACATGAGTGTGGAGCAGGAGATTCTGGTGACTGGCATTAAGGTGGTGGACCTGCTGGCCCCCTACGCCAAGGGAGGAAAGATTGGTAAGGGTCAAAAATGTGTTTTCACGACTCGTTGTAGGGATAGTAGTGATGGTATAAATATAATTATGTGGTTGTTTTCTAAAACTAATTATTTTTCTCTTATGATCACAGGTCTGTTTGGTGGCGCTGGTGTAGGCAAGACTGTATTGATCATGGAGCTGATCAACAACGTGGCCAAGGCCCATGGTGGTTACTCTGTGTTTGCCGGTGTGGGAGAGCGTACCCGTGAGGGAAACGACTTGTACCATGAAATGATTGAGTCTGGTGTCATCAACCTGAAGGACACCACCTCCAAGGTGAGGAATTTTTACCATAAGAAGGAATGGCATTTTTGAAACGATGCGGTAACGAGCACTGGCCTCAACTCCTGTTTGTGCTAGGTGGCGCTGGTGTATGGACAGATGAACGAGCCCCCCGGTGCCCGTGCCAGAGTGGCTCTGACTGGACTGACTGTGGCAGAGTACTTCCGTGACCAGGAGGGTCAGGATGTGCTGCTCTTCATCGACAACATCTTCCGCTTCACACAGGCTGGCTCTGAGGTCTCCGAAAGAACAATCTGCCTTCAAATTGACTTGGACAGGAAATGGCTGAACACTTATGGCAGGCTTGATGCTGACACAGTCTGCTTATTTCTCAGGTGTCTGCCCTGCTGGGTCGTATCCCCTCTGCTGTGGGTTACCAGCCCACTCTGGCCACTGACATGGGTACCATGCAGGAGAGAATCACCACCACCAAGAAGGGTTCCATCACATCTGTGCAGGTGAAAAGGAAATTGAGGATAACTGAGTCTTGCTTTATTGTGCTCTTGCTAATGTTTCATTTTAGAGGATGTTTGATAAAGAATGATTTAGAATTGGATCATTTTCTCCACCAGGCCATCTATGTGCCTGCTGACGATTTGACCGACCCTGCCCCTGCCACCACCTTCGCTCACTTGGATGCCACCACTGTGCTGTCCCGTGCCATCGCTGAGCTGGGTATCTATCCCGCCGTCGACCCCCTGGACTCCACCTCCCGTATCATGGACCCAAACATTGTTGGAGCTGAGCACTATGATGTTGCCCGTGGTGTGCAGAAAATCCTTCAGGTTCGGAATTTAATAATTTTGTTTTGTTGTTGTTTTGATGGGATTAACATCCAGTTTTCTTTCTTCCTCTAGGACTACAAATCCCTGCAGGATATCATTGCCATTCTGGGTATGGATGAGCTGTCTGAGGAAGACAAGCTGACTGTGGCTCGTGCTCGCAAGATCCAGCGTTTCCTGTCTCAGCCCTTCCAGGTGGCTGAGGTCTTCACCGGCCACTTGGGCAAGCTGGTGCCCCTCAAAGAAACCATCAAGGGTTTTAAGAGCATCCTCGGTGGTAAGAATAGTGACTTGCTTAAGTGCCAATTATTCCAATATTACTAGACATTGTTTGCACCCTGGAACATTTGGGTCTCTTATACCAGTTTCTTTACGTGTTTTCCCCATAGGTGAGTATGATGCTCTGCCCGAGCAGGCCTTCTACATGGTCGGCCCCATCGAAGAAGTGGTTCAGAAGGCTGAGAAGCTGGCTGAGGAGCATTCGTAAACATCTAAACTGTTGTGGAGAGAACAAAAGAAAGCGAGGGGGTCCAGTGGTTAGGAGCACTTGGTTTGTAAAACGTCAAAATGCAAATGTACCTGTGTCTTGTCATCCTGAAAGAGTTCTATTTAATGTTTCCAATGAAAGATGGAATAAACACTGTCTTTACACAAAACAGCTTGCCATCTGTATACTTTTTCAATGCTTCAGTAGCTGTAGCAAAGTCTTGTGGGGTTTTCATGAATTGACTGTCCTCATCCACTCGGACCAGAAGATGGCAGTCTTGAGCCATGTTGAGCTACCTATAAACTGTGCTGCGGCTTGTCACGTACTGAAATAAAACAGTGGACAAACAATTTCATGTGTTTGTTTAAACTTTCAAGAAGTTAAACTTTAGTTTTTTATCAAACATTACTTGCTGTTAATGAAATGTAAATTACAGCTTTTCCTGCATTTCATTGTTTGGACATCTGCAAAATAAGGACAACAAAATGACCTTGTTACCACAATGAAGACATTCAGGACTTAATAGAAAACTGTTGCACGAGATGATTAACAAGACTACAATTTCACTGCAGGATTCCAAAGACTGCTTTCAGCATTCTAAAACGTAATGAATCTCAAACCTTTGTCCTGGTGAAATAAAATGTGATGTAAAACCAGCATCGAATAAGCAAATGTATTATTGCGTATGTTAGACTAAGAACAGTTGGGTTATGTGTATTTTACAAGAGTTAATCAATTTACTGCTGCTTTGTTTTTTTTGTTTGTTTTTCACCTATTTAAGTTGCAAAGTACCAAGAGTTGTCAAATTTGACAACTCTTGGTACTTTGCAACTTCAATTTCATAAGACCTCAAGAAATAAAGTATTACACATTTTATTTCTACATATGTATTACATTAACGCACACGTACACGACATATACTTTGTAACTTGTAACACAGCATCTGCCTCCCAACGTCCCAAAATTGCACAGAATCCCTTCAAACCAGCAAGAAGATATTGTTTAAACAATTTTGCAAATGAAAGACTTTTAGATGCTGAATTCGTTGCCTTTTTTTTTTTTTTAAATGGATTTTACCCTGAAAGTCTCTTAAAACAAGTACATAAATACAACATGTAAAGATTAGCCTACTTTAAAGGGTAAAACAACCAATGTAATCTTTGACCTTTCACACACATACCTATCATGAACGTTAAGTCGTTAGTCTGCATGCCCTATGTGCACACACTGTAGATAACCTGGCCTTGAAAAGTTCTTCTTGATATTGTTATATCCCAGAAAATACATAATTGTCTACAAGCTTAAAAAATTAGACTTTAGACTAGTTTGATGGAAATTACAATGGCAAATCAGTTGTGTTTGCGTTGGACAAAATATGCACGCAGGGATATTAAAACAATTTATTGCACTTGCTTTGCAATAGGAATTGCTTCTTTGGTCAAGATGTAATCACTGACACAGGTGGGCATGTAGGACAGTGGCAGCCAGAAAAACTTGGCGTCCCAGCCTGGGGAGTAGCGTGTGCGGGGCCGGACGGCGGCTACGGCGTGCTCCATGCAGCTGACCACCTTCATCAGATCTGCATCACTTATCTTGGCCACTTTCTCTGACATGAAAACTAATGCTAGGAAGGAAAATGAGTAACATTAATTAGAAGACAAACACACAACAGGACAAAAAAAAAGATAATCCGAACTTACTCCTTGCAATATATCCAGTTCCGTAGTCGTCCTTGACCTCCTGGGGTACTTTGTCCCATAGCTTCTTGATATTATTGCTCAGGATAGCAGTGTCAGTCACGTTGGTCTTGAAGAAGCCTGGCTCAATGCAGAGGACTTTGACACCAAATGGAGCCATATTTAACCTGTATACATTTATAACATTGGCAATTCATATCCATACTCCAAAAACTCAGAAATCGTGTGCTGTCATACAGATAAATAATTGACTGTGCGAGTTAATGTTTCACCTGAGACTGTCATTGAAAGCCTCCACTCCGTACTTGGAAACACAGTACGGGCCTCCTGACATACTGATCCTCCCCAACACGCTGGCCACGTTGACCACCCTTCCCCGGGCCTTCTTGATGAGCGGCAGGACGCTCAGGGTCACCGCGATCAACCCATTCAGGTTCACGTCCAGCATGGACTTGTAGTCATCAATGGTCAGCCAGTCACACGGGGCAGAGGGAACAGACACACCTGCGTTGTTCACCACAGCCCATAATCCTGAGAGGATCACACACAGGAAATACAATCCATAGAGTCATTTTCAAGGAAACACAGGAGCCATGGGGAATTTAAATGACATATTTCAGTCTCACACTCACCACGTGTCCCCACTCTGTCCTTGATCATCGCTGCAACTTTGTCAACGCTGTCCTTGGACGTGACATCGAGGTGCGTTGTGATCAGGTTGCCGGAGCAGGCCTTCTTCAGATCCTCCTCTCCCTTCTCGGTGAAACAGGCGGCGATCACTCTGAAGCCCTGCTTGTCCAGGTGACGAGCCAGCAGGTTGCCGAAGCCGGAGTCGCAGCCGGTGACGTACACGTACCTGCTGCCCTTGTCCGGCACCCTGGGCAGCTCCCTGACCCAGCGGTACAGGTAGTAGAGAACCACCAGCCCCAGGAGGTACAGGTACATGGCTGCAGCCACAAACAGGGGAAAACTGAATTTGAGCCAAGTGGAACACAGTTTCTCAAGTAAAAGCCAACCTGATTGGACTTGTTCTATTCTATTAATCTATCAATTCATTAATGTTATTCTACCCCTGTTGTCCCTCAGATCGCATTTCCATCCAAGTGTGGAATGATCACGAGATAACAAGAAATTCAACAAATCCAGTGGGAACAAACTGCGTCAACTGGGCCCTTTTGTTTTTAGCAGGAAGTACAAGAGGGTTCGTGTCACTCTAAGGAGGGTTGTACCACAAACTTTGGTTTCTCTCACTGTTTAAAAGGTTAAAATGCCGCTGTGCGGTCCTCTAACTGGCGCTCAAAAATAGGTATCTCAGAAAAGTGATCAACCATAATGAACGGAGGAATTCGCTAATTTTGATCGGCCGCTTTTTTTCTAAACATTTAACTTTTGTAGCTCTTCGCGTCGATAAGACAGGAAAGGGTTATACCATACCTGTTAAACAGAGGCCTTCTGGACCGTCTCAACCTGCTATCGTACAGTATTTATACCAGTGGGGGCTGTTAAAGCTGGTGTGGTAAGATAAAAATAACGCCCTCGTCGCGTTGAACGACTGCAGCGACACTCGCGTCTCCTTGTTGTGCGCGGGACAAGCGCCATCTACCGGCCATGGGAGGAACAGCTGCAGCGCACCTTTCAGAGGGCCCGCAGAGTGACGGGGAAATTACAGATCATTAAGCTGTGCAAAAAGCAGCATTTCAGAAAAAATAAAGCACAGTGGTGTTTCCAGTTTTTTTTTAAAGGGTCTAATGTACATTTGCTTAATAAAACGTCACCTCAGGCATGGCAATATGATTTTATCAGACAAATCTCTTGTTTTTTTTTTATCAGTTTGAATTTGTACTGATGCACTTTGGGAAGAGGTGCCGTATCTCTCTGTGTAAACACATTCATCCCTTCTGTCTGTTAAACTCATCAGCGTAATCTATAGATTAATAAACTGAATCGCAAACATATTCATTAATTCTGTTTTTTTTTTCCTTGCAGAATTAGCTATTAACTAAGAAAATCCTTTTTTAAAAATTATTTCCATGACACTTGTCCTCCATAAAGCACATGTCCTATTTGTTTGTACTGTTTTACATTGTGGCAGCAATCCCATGTACCCAAAACATGGCATAATTCTCACTTTGGCACATTAAAAACTGACATTTAGCACTCATTGCCTCACTTTATAATGTTATATTTGTTGTAATTAAAAGTAAATCTGCATTCAAGCTTTTTTAGCCACTAAGGAGCTGAAAATGGCTGAAGACACTTGATAAACACCTTATGAATATATTATCCTGGCTAACGTAGCTTTTCCAATCGACTGGAAATATGTGTCCCATTGCAACTAACATTTTAGTCACGGTTTTTTATTTTCATGTTAGGTTTACATGCACTGCTATTGAAATAATTCATTATTAAAAATTCCAAAATATTCTCCAAATGTAATAATTTTGTTTGTCTCTTTTGGACAAAGAGACTTTTAAGACATACATTTCTTATGCACGGTGTACCCTCCGTGTACTAATGAATGGAAATGTTTCTTAGGGTGAAACAAACATACTGTACACGAGAAACAGCCTTATTTATTTATTTCAAAAATCAAAGCGTGTCAAGGATGATTTGAGTCGTTTTCATTTTGTACCACAAGGTGGAAGCAGTGATGTTCATTTCATTTCTTGTTGTCCAGTGCTGCCCTCAAGCACTGAGGAACTCTCTTCCCCATAGATTAACGTCATCTTTTCTAACATTTATCCTTTGTGACATACAATACATTTTAATACAGATACAAACACCCAGCATGTGCACTGTCTCCTATTTGAATCCCATGATACATTAAACATCCACAAATCAAACCACCTAGAATATGAATATTCACTTTAGGCTTAACGTACCAAGAACACAGCTAACAAGGGTGTGAAAACACAGCCAATGCAGCTCAAAATGTGACCCTATCATTAAAAATGAGCAAACATTCACTATTGACAGTCTCAAAGGAGTGCACTTGATGCACAGTTTTCTGCCGTGGCCATAATCTCTTCACTTTGGAGGACATTTAGAGACAAATCCGTCCATAACACACTACCATAATTCAGGTTACAGAGGCTCCCATGGCTGCGCTTGTTGAAATATTGAAGGACCAGGAGGTGCAATGATATAATGCAGTTTTGCGTCACTCCATTTAATGTTTTATCGGTAGCTTGTATTTGATATGTAAAATAAATCAAGTAAAAACATGCCCTAATAAGATTTTAAAAACTCTTCAGTTAATCCAAAATGCAGCAGCGCGTGTACTGACTAGAACTAATATCAGAGACCATATTTCCCCCATACTGGATTTTCTGCACTGGCTCCCAGTTAAATTCAGAATAGAATTTAAAATCCTTGTTCTCACCTACAAAGTTATTCATGGTCAGTCACCATCTTATTTTAAAGAGCTCATAGTACCCTATCGCCCATCCAGAACCTTACGCTCCCAGGATGCAGGGTTATTGGTGATCCCAAGAATCTCCAAAAGTAGAATGGGAGGCAGAGCTTTCAGCTATCAAGTTCCTCTCCTGTGGAACTATCTTCCAGTCTTGGTACGGGAGGCAGACACACTCTCTGATTTTAAGAGTAGGCTTAAAACTTTACTTTTTGATAAAGCTTATAGTTAAGGCTGGCCTATCTAGCCCTTAGTTATGCTGCTATAGACTTAGGTTGCTGGGGGAACACTCCATGATGCACTGAGCCCTCTTCTCTCCCCCCTCTGACTCCGACTCAATCAACCTATTGCTTTGATATCTTACCCACCACCTTTTCTAAAACAGCACTGAACAGTCTCATTAAAACCCTAACATCTATACATAATAACTCCCTCTGTTGTGGTGAAGAGAGAGCTGAGTCAGAAGACAAAGCTTTCAATTTACAGGTCAATCTACGGCCCAACTCTCACCGATGGTCATGAGCTCTGGGTAGCGACCGAAAGAATGAGATCGCGAATACAAGCGGCCGAAATGAGCTTCCTTCGCAGGGTGGCTGGGCTCAGCATTAAAGATAGGGCGAGGAGCCCGGACATCCGGGAGAGGCTCAGAGTAGAGCCGCTGCTCTTCCGCGTTGAGAGGAGCCAGTTGAGGTGGTTCGGGCATCTGGTCAGGATGCCTCCTGGACGTCTCCCTGGGGAGGTGTTTCGGGCACGACCATCCGGGAGGAGACCGCGGGGCAGACCAAGGACATGCTGGAGAGATTATATCTCTCGGCTGGCTCGGGAACGTCTTGGTGTCCCCCCGGAGGAGTTGGTGGAAGTGTCCGGGGAGAGGAGCGTCTGGATCCGCCTGCTCAGGCTGTTGCCCCCGCGGCCCGGACCCGGATAAGCGGCAGAAAATGAAACGAAAACGAAACCGAAACCTGGCATTTTTCTCAAACTCTGAAACCTGCAGTCACTAAGTCCCTTGTAAAGAAGAACTGCCTTGATGCCGTTGAAAAGGATGGTTACCAGCAACTGAGCAATTTTTTAAATGTTGAACAATTGTTTCAACACTTTCAAATCCGTTTTTCAGCCCCATCAAAGCACAGACTCTGCAAATCATATCTTCAGAATAGGCAGTGTTTGGTCTAAAATGGAAACTGTATGTCCGAACAGATAGATATGACCTCCGGGGTTCCACAAGGCTCTATCTTCGGATCTTCCGTTCAGTGTTTATATGCTTCCGTTAGGCCAAATCCTTGAAAAACCACAAAGGTGCTCACCGTAATTATGCAGACGACACTCAAATTTACATCTCACTTACACCCTGCCACTATAGACCCATTGAAACCTTGTGTAACTGCATTGAAAAAAAACTCATTAACTAGATGAAACAAAAGGTTCTCCAATTTAAGAGAAATAAGACAGAGATAACTGTCTTTTGAGCACAGGGGGAAAGACAAAAAAATCCACCCTTATCTCTCCCTCCCTCTCTCTCACAACAAAGAATCGTAGACTCTGACTTTAACTTCAACAGTCGCATCAGATCTGTCATTTCACCTGCCAATGACCACTTAAAAATTATAGCACGCATCAAAGGTATAATGTTCAAGCATAATTTACAAACATTTACTCAGAAGTAGATTATCGAAGCGTTCTATCAACAGGGTTCTCAAAACAAGCACTTTGGCAAATCCGACTAATTCAGAATGCTGCTGCCAGGGTCCTGACAAAGACTAATAAAAAATCTGACCATATTACACACATCGTAAAATCCCTGCACTGGCTACCGGTAACCCAGAGAATAAACTTTAACATGCCATTACTTGTTCATAAAACACTCAATGGCTCTGGGCAAAAATGCATCTCTGACATGCTTTTATCATATGAACAGTCCAGAACCCCGAGGTCTGCTGGGACCAGTCTACTGGTTGTTCCGAGAGTCAAAACACACTGACTAAACATTGTGTTGATGCGCATGCATCCAATAGCAAGGATCAAACCTTTAGGTTAAAAGCGGATGAGACGGAGGTCTGATGGTCAGTTACTGAACCTGCTTGGCAAGAGGAAGAGATGCTCTTACTAAGATGTAATCACTGACACAGGTGGGCATGTAGGACAGTGGCAGCCAGAAAAACTTGGCGTCCCAGCCTGGGGAGTAGCGTGTGCGGGGCCGGACGGCGGCTACGGCGTGCTCCATGCAGCTGACCACCTTCATCAGATCTGCATCACTTATCTTGGCCACTTTCTCTGACATGAAAACTAATGCTAGGAAGGAAAATGAGTAACATTAATTAGAAGACAAACACACAACAGGACAAAAAAAAAGATGATCCGAACTTACTCCTTGCAATATATCCAGTTCCGTAGTCGTCCTTGACCTCCTGGGGTACTTTGTCCCATAGCTTCTTGATATTATTGCTCAGGATAGCAGTGTCAGTCATCTTGGTCTTGAAGAAGCCTGGCTCAATGCAGAGGACTTTGACACCAAATGGAGCCATATTTAACCTGTATACATTTATAACATTGGCAATTCATATCCATACTCCAAAAACTCAGAAATCGTGTGCTGTCATACAGATAAATAATTGACTGTGCGAGTTAATGTTTCACCTGAGACTGTCATTGAAAGCCTCCACTCCGTACTTGGAAACACAGTACGGGCCTCCTGACATACTGATCCTCCCCAACACGCTGGCCACGTTGACCACCCTTCCCCGGGCCTTCTTGATGAGCGGCAGGACGCTCAGGGTCACCGCGATCAACCCATTCAGGTTCACGTCCAGCATGGACTTGTAGTCATCAATGGTCAGCCAGTCACACGGGGCAGAGGGAACAGACACACCTGCGTTGTTCACCACAGCCCATAATCCTGAGAGGATCACACACAGGAAATACAATCCATAGAGTCATTTTCAAGGAAACACAGGAGCCATGGGGAATTTAAATGACATATTTCAGTCTCACACTCACCACGTGTCCCCACTCTGTCCTTGATCATCGCTGCAACTTTGTCAACGCTGTCCTTGGACGTGACATCGAGGTGCGTTGTGATCAGGTTGCCGGAGCAGGCCTTCTTCAGATCCTCCTCTCCCTTCTCGGTGAAACAGGCGGCGATCACTCTGAAGCCCTGCTTGTCCAGGTGACGAGCCAGCAGGTTGCCGAAGCCGGAGTCGCAGCCGGTGACGTACACGTACCTGCTGCCCTTGTCCGGCACCCTGGGCAGCTCCCTGACCCAGCGATACAGGTAGTAGAGAACCACCAGCCCCAGGAGGTACAGGTACATGGCTGCAGACACAAACAAGGAAAAACGGAATTTTGTGCTCATCACTAGAAATTCACAATCTGCTCCTGGTTTTCCCCTCAACCACCCCCACACTACCTGCATAACTACCTGTCCTCATTAAGGTCATCAGACTCACCTGTTCTTCAATCTTCTGCAATCAATTACCCAGCCTCCTTTTAACCAGCTCCTCCACACTCACTCTTTGCCAGATTGTCGTCGCGTCATGCACTACTCTCAAGCACTCTGTTCCGGACAGATCTCCTGGTACCTGACCTGCCTTCTGCCCCTGACCACGTCTCCTTGTCTCTGCCCCGGTAACCTGACCTGCCTTCTGTCTTTGAACTTTGCATCTGCCCGCTCCCTGTCTTCCTGCAGCCTGCCTGGACTCCCTCTCCGGAGACTCCTGTCCCATTCTGAACTTAGACTGTGCTCGCCGACCAGGCTTCCTGATTGTGGTCTGTTTGGACTCGTGAACATTGTTAATAAAGTTCTGAACTGTGCCGGTCTAGATTTGTGCTGTTCTTGGGTCCGCTCTCACACCTGTTACATAGAGATGGGATTTAGCCAGTCACGGCTCTTTGAAAGGAACGGATCCACAAGATCCTGCTCCCTTCAAAGAGCCGTGACTGGCTCATTTTCATACCTATCTATTTTTAAGAAGCCAGCCTGGGGGTAACTCTTTTTATCCATTTTCCACCTCTCTGGGGTGGTGGGTTTTTCTCTCACTCGTTCTTTTATGTAAAATCATTGAAAGCACCTATAAGATATCTAGTATACACAATAAAAATACAACTACCCCATACTGGAGTAGTTATGTACCGCTAGTATTGTGTACGTGTACACCTGAGTGATTCTAGTGCAAAGTTTAACCCTCTGATGCATGAATTATGAAAGCCTTGGTCAAGATTCTTATGTGTTTTTATTCTTCTCAGGACATGAAAAAAAATGTTCAACTATTTTTTTCCAAAAATATGATTTTTTCATAAAGTTACAGACATGTCCAATCCAGTGGACTACATGCGCCTGAGCACTCAACATAAAACATTGTGAACTTACTGTAAAAATGAATTAACTTGTGTTCTATTGTAAATATACAAACCCTTGTTTCTTTTTATGCTTTGAAAAACATTTCAACAATTTTTGGGAAATGTCAATGCTGTATAGGCGCAATGTTTAGGCCTGAATAAGAAAACCAATGACACTCATAGCCGTGAATCTTACACCTAAATGTGTCAAACCATCCCCAACAGGAGAAACATTATTGTGAGTCTCCACAGTTCTATAAGGATGCAGGACAGTATTACCAAGCCCTTATATTAGCATGTTGGCAGAAAACACAAACTGATATTTTAGTCTCTGCATCTCCGAACACTTCTATGTTCATCACACCTAGGCTGTATGAAAGTTCGCAAAGCATCCAGGGCACAGTGGCACACAGCATTGCATGCAGATGTATTTGGTCTTCCGTGTGCATGCAGCATCATGGCATCTGTTTGCATTTTTCACCTCGGTGAGTTGGGGCCAGTGATATCCTGTGCCAAACCTGACCTCACGGGCTACTTTGGTGACTGCTCTCCGCTTCACGGGTTGTGGGGTCCCACTGGGTCTTCCTCTTTTGCTTTGCTGGAGGGTGCCACTATTTATCAGTGCACGAGCCACAGAAGCTTTGAAGAGGAGGAGTCTCATCTTTTCCAAACCAGACATCAGGTAGAGGCGCCAGGCATTTACAATGGTCACATCCAAAAAATGAAAAAACACTCGGATGTACCACCTCTTGTTTCGACGTCTGTGGGGGTACATTGCCAGACATTGGTCAACAAGATCAACCCCACCCATGTGTTGATTGTAAAGGGCCACAGAGAAGGGTTTTTGGACCATCATCATTGTTTTTTCCTTCTTGACCCATCTGTTGGCAACATCTTCAGGGGACTGGCCAGCACAGGACGAGACCATGTGGATGACTGAACTGTCGAGCCAACGTGTGACAGTGATGTTTGCATTATTGCTGACAACACAGCAAGCTCCTCTGCCCATTTCTTTCAGTTGTTTTTCACTCTTGCCATCTTCCACAGCTCCCTGATCATGCTGACCATCCTCTGCATCCTGCCCCTCATCATCCTCACTTTCTGCATCCTGACTGTCTGTATCTCCATCATCCTCAGCTCCTATGTCTCTGTTCTTCTCTGGCAGCCACTCATCATCACTGTTGTCACTACACTCATCATCACTGGAGCTGGACGGAATTTCCTGGACTATTCTGTAGGCTGCCTTATTCTTTGCTGCGTTTGAAGTCTACAAAATATGATAAAATAATTATTATAGTCACTCAAACTACAGCTAATCTGCACAAAAATGTATATTTTAAATGAATAGCTTACAAATATAACAATTATACACTGACTTATAACCAAAACAGTCACAAGAAACAGTGAAGCAATTATATGACTTGTGTTAAAAAATATACTGGGTGATGCATGATGTCCACTTCATTGGACACATGGTTAATCGTAATTTGCTGGACGTGAACCTGGATGGGTTGATCGCGGTGACCCTGAGCGTCCTGCTGCTCATCAAGAAGGCCCGGGGAAGGGTGGTCAACGTGGCCAGCGTGTTGGGGAGGATCAGTATTTCAGGAGGCCCGTACACGGTCTCCAAGTACGGAGTGGAGGCTTTCAATGACGGTCTCAGGTGAAACATTAACTCGCACAGTCAATTTATGGACAGAATTTCTAGGCGTAGCCAAGCGGCGGAGGGAGTCGGGTTCGGTGGCCTCCGGATTCCGTCTCTGCTATTTGCAGATGACGTGGTCCT
>KV751358.1:1392051-1405114 GCA_001698575.1 Mola mola
TCTTCACCTCCACCTGGGATTTAAGTGTAAAGTGCATTTTGTGGCCCCTACAGTTCCGTTTCGCCACGTGCAAGGAGGTGCTGATGATGCTGGTGGGCAGCGTGTGCGCGGTGGTGCACGGCTCGGCCCAGCCCCTCATGCTGCTGGTGTTCGGCCTGCTCACTGACACCTTCATCGAGTACGACATCGAGCTCAACGAGCTGCGCGACGACAGGAAGGAGTGCGTGAACAACACCATCCAGTGGAAGAAGAACTACACGGAGGGGCTGACTCCGTCCCAGTCGGGCTGGGGCGTCATGAACAATTCAACGTGGGAGATGCTTATACCGCTGAGGGAGAGGTCTTGTGGGTAGGTGGGCTCTGAGAAATGCATGAGGTGGCCTCTTCTTTACATTTAAAAGAGGATAGGATAGTAAAAGTTCTACACCTGCGTTTCCGTGGTTTTTTAGCTCTCATGAATGATTGATCGACTCTATCTGCGCTACCTTGCAGAATTCTCAACATCGAATACGAAATGACCAATTTCGCCTTCTATTACGTTGGAATTGGAGCAGCTGTGTTTTTGTTGGGGTACTTTCAGGTTGGTCTTTTCACCAAACGGACACTCTACTTTTTCTCTACTTTCTTACTCACCCAATTCAATCAACACAACACAGAACTCTGCTGCAGGTATCAGACTTAATCACGGTGCAGTAAGAGAAGATTGTCCAACGTAACCAGTTTTTATTGCTGAATTTTAATAATATTTTTTGATTTTGTGATCGGAGGCTTTTGATTGGTGTTTCTTCACTGATGATTCCCGTTTTCCTGCAGTTTCTACTCACTTACAACAAGATGGTATTTGCAGCTGTAACACACGGACCTCTGCATTTTGCATGAGCAAGGCCTCCCTCAATGGGAAAAAATCGGCAAACTGGATACTTGAGATGTGGCATTCATGCTTTTATAGAGCAACGTGAAGACTCAGGGGAGGTCAGGGACAAATAAAGAAGCTTCCTCGGGATGCCAAGCTGACCTTCTGCAGTCAGGAAACCACTTTTCAGAGGGGGAACAGGGTGATAAAGCTCCCAGCTAAAGGTGATAAATTGCTGACAGTCATAGGCTGGCGTCCACAGAACCCAGACCTGAATGTTAGAGAGGCATCAGCGCGGGACAGAGAAAGAAATAAAAGAGCTAAACCAAAATGGCAAAATGTACCAGAAATGTACGGATGTGTTTCAGGTTGGTCTTTTCACCAAACGGACTCTCTACTTTTTCTCTACTTTCTTACTCACCCACTGCAATTCAATCAACACAACACAGACGGCGCCTATGTAATGATAGAGTCTCGAGGTGTAGCAATCAACCTCCTGTGGTTTGGGTATGTTCTGCCCACAAGACTTTATGTTCCATCGATCTTGTGGGCCATGAACAATTGTTTGGATGGTTTCCAGTCTATATTGACTGCAACAGCTTTTGTGGCGGTGGAACTGGGTGGGAATATCTGGCACTTTCATGAACTGGATCCGATCTTACTGACTTGGTCCAGGACTGGCCTCCCACGCGTCAAAGATCATGAGCTTTAGTCCCTAGCGTCGGCCAAAATTCAGCATTTCCTCGGCTGCCCTGCTTGCTTTTAATATCTAACAAAGAACAAGTGTGTGTATAACCTCTCCCTCTCTCACCAACGATAGATCTCTCTGTGGGTGACGGCGGCTGCCAGGCAGATTCAGCTCATCCGGAAAATGTACTTCAGCAAAGTGATGAGAATGGAGATCGGCTGGTTCGACTGCACCTCCGTCGGAGAGCTTAACACCCGCATGTCAGAGTGAGTGCGATGACGAAGACATCACCTCTGTTTAATGGCCCGTTTTGGGGGCATCGGCGGATGTGTTACAGTGTTTATATCTGTATTGCAGCGATATCAACAAAATCAATGATGCCATCGCGGATCAAGTTGCCATCTTTTTGCAGCGCTTCACCACATTTGTGTGTGGTTTCTGCATTGGTTTTGTGAAAGGATGGAAGTTGACACTCGTCATTGTTGCAGCAAGTCCACTGATCGGTATTGGAGCCGGTCTTATGGCTCTGGTGAGTCTTTTTGACTTTATTTTCATTTCTCTTGACTTGATCTGACTTTACTTGTCTTTACTGAAATCATTTCATTGGATTTTCTCTTGACATGATTTGAATTTTTGCTCCTCGATTTCTGACTTTTCTGAAGACGTTAGATATCACGAAAGGTCGAGTTGTTGAATCGACCCGATAACTTAGCTCGATTTGTCGGCCTAATTTCACTTATCATCACCCGATTTCTTTTTCTTCTCCGTCCACTTTGCGTCACTTTGTTTGACCTCTAGTTTGTGGCTAAGCTAACCGGCATGGAACTGCAGGCCTATGCCAAAGCTGGAGCTGTAGCCGACGAGGTCCTCTCGTCGATCAGGACTGTGGCTGCTTTTGGAGGAGAGGTTAAAGAAGTGCAAAGGTAAAGTCCGCTCAATTCAATTCGAAGATTCGCCTACTCCAAAATATACGCAGCTGCGGTGAGCTCGACTGGTCCTCTACAGATACGACAGGAACTTGACTTCAGCACAGCGCTGGGGCATCCGAAAAGGCCTGATCATGGGCTTTTTCACTGGCTACATGTGGTTGATCATCTTTCTGTGCTATGGTCTGGCCTTCTGGTACGGCTCCACTCTGGTGGTGGACACTGAGGAGTACACACCAGGAACTCTGCTGCAGGTATCAGACTTAATCACGGTGCAGTAAGAGAAGATTGTCCAACGTAACCAGTTTTTATTGCTGAATTTTAATAATATTTTTTGATTTTGTGATCGGAGGCTTTTGATTGGTGTTTCTTCACTGATGATTCCCGTTTTCCTGCAGTTTCTACTCACTTACAACAAGATGGTATTTGCAGCTGTAACACACGGACCTCTGCATTTTAGGTCTTCTTTGGCGTTTTGATAGCAGCCATGAATTTGGGGCAGGCCTCGCCGTGTCTTGAGGCATTTGCTGCAGGTCGCGGAGCTGCCACCCTTATCTTTGAGACTATTGACAGAGTGAGGATGCTTGATGTTGTCATTTTACAGGCATTAAATCTTTAAAAGGTGCTGTATAGTTTGCAGGCAACCATAACTTCTGCGTTGACAAGTCTCATTTTTTACACGTGTCGCTGTCAGGAGCCCGAGATTGATTGTCTGTCCGAGGCGGGATATAAGCTTGACAGGGTCAAAGGAGATATTGAGTTTCACAACGTGACCTTCTACTACCCATCTAGGCCTGAAGTCAAGGTATGCTTTTACATGTCTTATTTCACTGCATATACTAAAGGCAGAAATTTTCCTCAGAAACTATTTTAGGAAGTTTAGGTGTCATGGTTGTCATGGTTGTGATTTCCCCTCAGATCCTCGACCAGCTCAGCGTCGCAATAAAATCAGGAGAGACCACAGCCTTCGTCGGTCCGAGTGGAGCTGGGAAGAGTACCGCCGTTCAGCTCATCCAGCGCTTCTATGACCCTAAAGAGGGAATGGTAGGCTTGACTTTTGTTGAATCCTGACGTTAATAATTCACTTGACATACTGTAGCTGGCCCCGCCTTCCTCCTTCTTAAGCTTTATGCCTGTCATTTCAAAACTAACCATCCCCGGGCTCAAGGAAGTCCAATATAATCTCTGTCATTACTCCGCCAACTGATCTAACTGCCTAAATTTCCCACTTTTACTCAAATTAGAAGTCTTTCCAGGCCTTGTTTTCTTCCTTTCAGCTCGTAGAAAGAGAAATAGACTCTTAGAGCCCAATGAAGGTTATGCAGAAGACTAACAACACTTTAATAGCATCATCCATCAATTGAAGCAAGTCAGTTGCTCGCTTTGCCCTCCATCTCAGGTGACCCTGGACGGTCACGACATCAGAGGGCTGAACATCCAGTGGCTGCGTTCGCTGATTGGCATTGTGGAGCAGGAACCTGTGCTGTTTGCCACCACCATTGCTGAGAATATTCGCTACGGCCGACCTGGCGTCTCCATGGATGATATCATCATTGCCGCAAAGGAGGCCAACGCCTACAACTTCATCATGGACCTGCCGCAGGTCGGTCATAGTTTCACGGTCAATGAGCACTCACGTGCAGAGTAAAGACACAATTAAGAGCTGTTCTGGCCTAATGGCTTTCCCGTGGAATTTGACAGAAATTCGACACTTTGGTGGGGGAGGGTGGAGGTCAGATGAGCGGTGGTCAGAAGCAGCGCATCGCCATCGCTCGCGCGCTGGTCAGGAACCCTCGTATCCTGCTGCTGGACATGGCCACCTCTGCCCTTGACAACGAGAGCGAGGCTGTAGTTCAAGAAGCTTTGGATAAGGTGAGTCCCTGAAAATTACGCGCCATGAAGCGAAATTACCTCGTGAAAATAATGCTGTGCAACTGTAACTGAGGTTTGTGAGCGTGTACACGAATCTAAAAATGGGCGTTCAAATTCCATGTCTGCCAAACCAGATTTGTAAATATGCAAACAAAAATCTGCAAACCTGCACCAGGATTAGCAAGTGTACTGAGATCTGTTAAGTTGTAAATTTGGATTTGGACATTATTTACATATCTGAGTGAGATAGAATTACTCAACTCTTCACACATGTCAAATAGCTTCGCTTTGCAATAACGGCCCCATCTGAACTACCCCTAAGCATTGTGTAGCACAAGAAAGCAACATTTTATAGTGATTGAACTGGTCTTTGTGAAGGATATTTAACAGACAGGAGCCTTCACATACGTGTACAACGAGGTGGCAATCTGCTATTCATGGTGCATCACAATTATTTAATACAAATTAAACATTAATACATTAAATAAAATACAAACAAACAATAAGGAGTTTCCTCAATATTGGATAAGTCAGAGGCCTTCGCTTCGAAGTGGCTTCTCAGGATTGTACATCGCCATGGTAACTTGTTCTGTGTACCTCTCCTGTCTTTCTCATTTGCAAGCAATATTGTGCTTTTGTTGACTGAAATCACCCCCCAACAGAATCTGATTGAGGCACTTTTGGCACCAGTCAGGTTTTCCGAATTCTGTTTTTAATGTTACTTACTGCCAAGTCTGCTCATGGGTCAGTCTGTTGATTGACATTGCTGGAGTTACAGCTGCAAATATACGGCCAAAAGTAGCTCTTTTGACTTAGAGTTCCTGTTTAGGCTCCCTTGAATTTTTTTCTTTTTTTAATGATTCAAAGTTGAGTCAGTTTGTCTTTTTCCGTGAGGAAGTCAACAGGCTGCCGCCACATGCTGTACATCTGTTTATTCAAAGAGTTTACCTCAAAGTGAATTTAAATTTATTGTTTAACATAAAGAAGGGAAAAAATCAGAAAAAGAATCATCTTTTATTAATGCCACCACCTCACAGACCCCCTCCCATGGTGCTGTTTTGTTTTTATTATGTTATATGGGTATTTAATATATAACTACAAAAAAAAACCCCAAAAAACTTTTTCAACATTTTTTACAGTACATGATTAGAAAAATAGGCAATATGCAAAAATAGACAAAATGTGACATTTTTGAGCCAGTTTTTGATCATTGTGGGGGGTTGGATGTGAAGTCTTACTGCTGTTTATCAAAAGTCAGACTCCTACAAAAAAAAATAAAAAAATAAAAATGTGTAAAAAGTTTATATGATATATTAAATTCAGATACTATAAATACTGCAAAAATCATACTATGCAAGTTCCTACAAACTAAATCTGGAGTATGTTTCACAGGTTCGCATGGGTCGCACCACCATCTCTATCGCCCACCGGCTGTCCACCATAAAGAACGCCGACGTGATCGTTGGCTATGAGCACGGCCGAGCTGTGGAGCGCGGCAAGCACAACGACCTGCTGGAGAGGAAAGGCGTCTACTTCACTCTCGTCACCCTGCAGAGCCAAGGAGACAAGGCTCTGAACGAGAAGGCCCGGCAAAGTAAGCCCTAAAGTTTTCCGGGCAAATCTTCGCTGTCAGATGGTTTAACCAGAGACCATAAAGATCTTTTGATTGATTCTCTTGGATTAGTGGCTGACAAACAGGAAGAGGAGCTGGGGAGGCTATCCAGAGCGGGAAGCTACCGTGCTAGTTTGAGGTAGTACACTAACACACTCCCAATCACCCCCTGCTCATTTCCCTACTTAATTGGCCTTTTACACTTAGTTTGATATTAGGAGTGTGACATTATCATCGGGGGGCCTTTTACAAATGGAGCAACAGCAGAGGAGGCCTCTATTACCATGATAAGCACCCTAGTCAGCGATAAACAACATCAACAACATAATCAGCTCAGTGTAACTGTGGGTTATGTAATTTTTGCAGAGCCTCAATCCGCCAGCGATCCCGGTCTCAGCTGTCCAACCTGATCCCAGAGTCTTCCGTTCCCATAGCGGGGGACCTTGGGCCCCGAGCCTACGCTGTGTCACAGGCAGACAAATCCAAGGTACGTGTGTGTGCAGGAGGCGGTTGGAGTGGCACAAATGTTCCTGCTCACAACAGTTTATACGTTTAGGTAGCTTTCACCGCATACATGTGCCTGCCGATGTGTATTTGTTCAGGATGCCATCCCAGAGGACGACGATGAGTTCGTGGAGCCCGCTCCAGTGGCCAGGATCCTGAAATACAACCGGCCCGAATGGCCGTACATGCTCTTTGGATCCTTCGGGGCTGCCATAAACGGAGGGGTCAACCCTGTCTACTCTCTGCTGTTCAGTCAGATCTTGGCGGTGAGATCAAGTTCAGATCGCCTTGAAGAACCCAAACCGAAAAAACCTAAAAAAACCAATCCTGCCAACCTCTGGGGGTGGGGCTTAATGTTGTGGATTGAAACTTAAGATGACCTTGTACAATTAGCTCCTCCTTTTCATCCTGGGAATCCGTGTCTGGTTTCAAACACGTATGGCTGCATCATTCCAAAGTTAGAACTTGCCACCATGCAGTGTATAGTAGACTAGTTTAAGAGGAAAGAGCAAGTAAACTCTGGCTTACTCTGGCTGCAGGCGATGGGCGGAGCAGTGAGTGCAGATAGGGTGGGGCTAAAGTTCCAACCAGTAAACATCCTACCCATTTTAGGCCATGAAGGATTTTTTTTTTTTTTTTTTTTTATGAAAACAATCGAAAAATTTAGTTTTATGACACAGAAATTGAGTTTAAGGATTTAATTAAAGTTAAATTTGTAAAAACAAATGAAAATAACTTAACATAAATACATTCAAAGGTAACTTGCGGTTTCACCGCCCTATCAGTTTCAGTTACCTTAAAAATTTTAAGGTGGCCCAGGCACAAGTCAAAAGAACTAGTTGCATTTTTGTTTAAAAATTCACACTGTGAAAAACATTAATGAAACCTTTAATAAACTGTCGCTGTGATCTCAGAGAAATACCATCTCTAACACGCTTGGTGTAGTGTGTCATCAGTGCAACCTTGAAGAAGTATAGATAATTCTATGTACAAAACACTGGTTGTGCTACTGTCTCCACCCTGCTGCGTGTAAATTTAAATGCATGCACATTAAGTGACGTTTCATTTATCCATGATGGCGTGTACATATTTTTCCTGTCGGCCTGTGTGTTTGCAGACGTTCTCGATAACAGATCCCGTGGTTCAGAGGAGGGAGATCGACGGGGTCTGCATGTTCTTTGTCTTGGTCGGCGTGGTGTCTTTCTTCACCCAGATGCTGCAGGTGGAGTCTGCTTTAAAAAGAATGATTGCTTCGGTGCTATGCCGCCTGCACCCCCTGCCCGTGCTCAAGGATAGCGCAAAGTCACAAGGGGTCTTCCTTTATGTTACCAAATTAATCCATTCTGTGGATGAAACAGATTTTTCTACATCCCGCAGAGCTCTTCTGTAATTGAGTCTGACACCGTGGTTGACATTAAATTAGATTTGAGATATAAAACATCACACAATGCTGAAAATGAAGTTATTCAGTGGGTGATAAAAAATACCTGATGTGTGCGGCCACAGGGTTATGCCTTCTCCAAGTCTGGTGAGCTGCTAACCCGCAGGTTGCGGCGGCTCGGCTTCCAGGCCATGCTCGGCCAGGAGATCGGCTGGTTTGATGACCACAAGAACAGCCCCGGAGCTCTCACCACACGTCTGGCAACCGACGCCTCACAAGTTCAAGGAGTGAGTCGCAGATTGAGTGCAAAGGTTTTGGAAATTCATTCGGGTGACTCTTTTATTTAAGATGATGAGGTTGCTGGTATTGAAACATAATTTCATTTTATTATATAGAGTCCACACACCCTGCAGAGTCACTGACCCGCTAATAAAACATTTTCATTAGTTTGGAATATGCAAATGTAGAGACTTCAGAAGCAGGGAATCAGCGTTGCAGCAATAATACAGAAATTTTAATAACTTTCAGACACCTATAAAGTTATATTCTTAAGGTAATGTACAGGAAAATTTAGACTTTACTAGCAAAATGTGTTGTAATGCTAACTTTTATCAGCTAACTTTATTATTGATAGGATAGATGCCAATTTTTTTTAGATACACAGTTGGGGATTTGGGGGTGTGACCAAATCCCCAATAGGAAAAATTGGGAGGTGCAAACAACCTGAGTACCTGCGTTTAGTTTAAGTTAGGGTGAAGTGGTGCAGTGCAGGGACCGGCCGCAACCACCGCTATACGAAAAATGAATACGAATACGAATACATGTATTTGAAAATGTCTTTTTAGTCATTTCTGTATTTTCTTTTGCTATCCTGACTCGATGATCGAGTTCAGTGAGAAGCAGCTGCACATCCCAGGACACCCTGAGCAAAGTGATCATTGTTTTGCTCTCTCCAAAGGCCACGGGCTCTCAGATCGGCATGATCGTCAACTCCCTGACCAACATCGGCGTGGCCGTCCTCATGTCGTTCTACTTCAGCTGGAAGCTCACGCTGCTCATCCTCTGCTTCCTGCCCTTCCTCGCCATGTCGGGGGGCTTCCAGGCTAAGATGCTAACAGGGTTCGCGAAGGAGGACAAGCAGGCCATGGAGTCCGCCGGACGGGTCAGATATTGATGTTTTTAACTCCGTTTTGCCCCGCCTTCCTGCTTAAGCATACCACGCTTCTGATAATGAACGATCCAGCGGAGCGTCACCCAAGAAATGCTGCTAAAGGCGACATCTGACTTATCTACTGCAAGCAGAAAAGAGACAGCTTAGTTTATCTCAGGCTCCACGTTTTCTTTTTTCTTGTCATCACTGTAGAAAAAAACTACAGCCCTGCAGCTGAACTCAGGTCTTTGGCACAGTAGTATTTTATTAAACGCTGCTGTAATTTGGCGAGTTGTGAACAGAAGTACCGTCCTTGCCGGAGCCAAACGTGCTTAAAGTGCAGTTAAGCTACGGAAACATGCGGCCGATAAGACCTCAGGCTTGTGCAGCGAGAGCAAGAGTTCACAGAAAAATCAAAGAAAACGCACTTAAAATTCAATTTACCATAAACTTGACTCTATCTTAATAACTCTGACTCAGTGTTCTCCACTCATGCAAAAAAAAAAAAAAAGGATTAAAGTTTAATCATGCCTGTGGGGGGAAATTGACTTGCAGCTCATAGATAAGAGCAAATGCTTCATCTATATCATACTCTCTCTATCACATTCAGAAAAAAATGGGATATTAACTGGACCTTTGCAGATTTCCGGTGAGGCCCTAAACAACATCCGCACCATCGCAGGCCTGGGGAAGGAGAAGAGATTCGTGGAGATGTTTGAAGCCCAGCTGGACGCTCCGTATCATGCGGCCCTGAAAAAGGCGAACGTGTACGGAGCGTGCTACGGCTTCGCCCAGTGCGTCATCTTCCTCACCAACTCCGCCTCCTACAGGTTCGGAGGTTACCTGGTGCAGCAGGAGGGGCTCCATTTCAGCTTGGTGTTCAGGTGAGATCCAGTTACGTCCCCATGCTTCCTATACATTAACTCCTGTCTTTTTTTTTTTTTTCATTAAACCAGATGAAAATCCCCTTTAAACTGGTTTGTCTTAACTTGATTGAGAAACAAGAGAGCTTGCATGTGATCAAACAGCAGATTTAGGAGTTGTTGGATTAGCAGCAGAAACTTGACACGCTCACCTGTAAGTCTGATGTAGCTTTAGGAGCGTGAACAGCAGATGGAAGGGTTGGATTACAGTGTGAAACCCAATAAACACGATCAAAATATGAGTGGCTACCTGCTACCGGAAAGAGCAAAAGACTTGGCTGCAGTGAACTATTTGAGTGACCAGATACGTTACGTTATGTTGCTTTCTCCGTCAGGGTCATCTCGGCCATCGTCACCAGTGGCACAGCCCTCGGCAGAGCCTCCTCGTACACGCCGGACTACGCCAAGGCCAAGATCTCAGCAGCACGTTTCTTCCAGCTGCTGGACCGCGTGCCTCAGATCAGCATCTACAGCGAAAGGGGAGACAAATGGGTACGGGGTCATTCGATATGCCATGTATTATGTGCTGAGGTGTGAATGATATATTCAAAAGGGAAGCCAGATGAAAAACTCTGATTTATTATTTCTTTATGGCAGGGGGTATTAATTTTACATCAGTCGTGAAAGATGTGTTCGGAAATCAGGAGCACACATTGTATCAGAGAGAAAAAAAAAATCCATATAGCATCCATAGAAGCATGAGACATTAGTTCGATGCAGATGAAGCTGCAGACTTCCTTGTAAAATCTAATTTACCTGTTGTGGACAGCAGGGGGCACCCTAACACACAGTGGCTGACATTGACCTTTGTCTCCCCCCTCCCTGCCTCTGTGTTTTCAGGATAACTTCCAAGGGAACATTGACTTCATTGATTGTAAGTTCACCTACCCCACCAGGCCAGACATCCAGGTCCTGAATGGGCTGAACGTGTCGGTGAAGCCCGGCCAGACGCTGGCCTTCGTGGGCAGCAGCGGCTGCGGGAAGAGCACCAGCGTGCAGCTGCTGGAGAGGTTTTATGATCCTGACGATGGCCGAGTGGTGAGGAAGACACACAGCTGTTCTATTTCGTTTTCTGAGCATCTATTATTTACTTTTTGATCTAGAATTTTCTCACGCATTCATACCAGGAATTACGCAGTGAGAAATAAAACATCTTTATAATGTCTAAAAGTCACTTTTACCAACAGCGGGAACAATTTTACACATCGCTGAGTTTAAAAATCATACAATTACTGTAAGCCTGTGAATATACATAACGTACCACATAATAGAATAATAACATACCACAACCTTAATTATGCAAACACAGACCAATGCTTTTGGAGTAATTTCTTTTCTAGGGCAGTTTGCGGCTGGCAGCGGAGGCATACTAAGTGCTTTCCACTCGCTTCTCGTTGTGGAAGACGTTGACATCAATCATTGATGAACCCGCAAGAGATTTTCTACCCTTCATAACAGTTTCTATCAGCACCTCTGCAGAGTCGAACATTCTTTTAGCTCATTGTTTTGATCTTGTGGCTCCGGGGGTTTTTGGTTCATTTCAAAAACGGCTGGATGCTACCTGACAAACAAAGTCAGCAACTAGTGAGTAACGATATCTAAGTATTTAGACGCGAAAGGGAGATTTTCCAAATGAATGTTAATCACGTTGCCTCTCGCCCGGACAGGCGCGGGTTCGCTCACACGTTGGCCTGCTGACCACGAGAAATGCAACCTCTTCATACCAGTGGTGCTGTTTATACATTCAGCTTGCGTGCAAAAAGAAAGTTTACAGGACGAATCCGACTTCATTTGAATTGGTGAAAACGAACTAAACAGCCAACTTTCTCAGCAGTTGCCGACCTTTATCGAAATGTCAGGGATCTTAATAAAAGTTGTGTTTTCAGTCTGCTCTCGGGAGAGTCAGCTGCACCCTGACCGGCACGGTGCGGAGTCAAATCTTGACGCTCGCCGCACTGGTAGCCGAGCTGTTGATTGAACGAAATCTGACTCTTGAATGGTTTCATTTGATTTATCAGTCGGACGTCTGTGATGACTTTGTGGTTTATTATTAAACAAGGGCACTCGGCCCAGGATGGAGGCCTGTTGCTGTGCCAGCGAGGAACCTCCGCCAAGATTCCAATGGCCTTAATTGAGATGGAAGCGGTTTGCGAGCGTGTAGTCCTGCTTCTCGGTCCGACATTTAAAAAGGACGTGATCACCTCTGCATAGGTGTGAACGACATTACAGGAGCGATGGTGTTATGATAGCTCATTATGTGGTTTGTATCGCCACGCTTTGATTACCATTTTGCTCTCTACTAACGGTGGAATCAATTGCCTCTTTTTAGCTGATTGACGGCCACGACTCGGCTCGCATCAACGTGCCCTTCCTGCGCTCCAAGATCGGCATAGTGTCCCAGGAGCCCATCTTGTTCGACTGCAGCATTGCGGAGAACATCAAGTACGGCGACAACTTGCGAGAGATCAGCATGAATGAGGTCATCTCCGCTGCCAAGAAGGCCCAGCTTCACGACTTTGTCATGTCGCTCCCCGAGGTAACGTGTCCATTTTGTGTGCGGGCGGGTTTGTGGCGACGGGACTCGAAAAGTGGAGGCAGAGCAGACCCCGGTTAAAATGTATGAAGGGAAGTAAGTGCATAAACAGGCAGAAAGGAAAAACGGTTGTGAGAGATGCTAAACACGCAAAGGTTAATAAAAATCGGCTGTGATTGTCTTAGTTCACCACTAGGGGTCCTCCTAACAAACAACCGTGAGAACCCAACGTGGCTGTTTATGTGAAGTAAATAAAATGTTCAAAATATAGACCAGTTCCTTTATATATATCAAGGCTAATTCAGGTAATTATATATTACATAAAAAGTTCAGGAGGAATATTTTATTTCTGACAATAGATCCAAAACACTGGACACACCAGTCAACATTATGGCAAGTTTCTGATAATTAAAGATACGGTCAAATGAATCTTTTTTTATATATATGTCTGATGAGTAAAACATTTTGTGACCTGAAACACAAATTGTGAAAGCAGTATTTTGACCAGTTGAATATACTCTTGTGAAGATGATGATTGATTTTAACTTCAAATGTTAATTTGGCAACCATATGGTCATGACTTAACCTCTTCCTCAAGGCTTCCTGGTTGCACTTCCTTGG
>KV751358.1:1405179-1444607 GCA_001698575.1 Mola mola
TGTATGTATCTTGATTGTCCTCTGCTGGTGGGCTGCAATATGTACCTATCAAGTCTAATTTGATGAAGAGCACAATTGTGGTATCTCAGCAATGGAGACACTGTTATTTATCTGTAAATATCTATGTACCAGCGTGGCAGATTTAGTCCACTCTTTATTTTTAGGAGTTCAGCCTTACATTGTTGTCTCAGGTGACGAGGAAAGGTGAGAAAGTCTGACAGGAAGTTGTGGAAAGTTCCATTAATAAAGCGCCGGGGAGAAGTGCGAGAGCTCTCCAGCTGAAGGAGGGAGCGCGACCTTGTGACATTTTGTTGCTGTTGCTTAATGTGTTCACCAAGGACACTGAATCCAGGCAAAAGTTTGTTTTATTGCCTGCTGATTTTTTTATGACCTCAAAAACTTGAGGTCGAGAAGGGTGTTTTAGCTCCCAGCCGAGATGTGTGTGTCCAAAACGGGCCGTAATAGTTAGGGTGTTTTATGGCCTTCCCTTCTGCCTCAGAAATACGACACGAACGTGGGCGCCCAGGGCTCGCAGCTGTCTCGTGGCCAGAAGCAGCGCATTGCCATCGCCCGAGCCATCATACGTGACCCCAAGATCCTGCTCCTGGACGAGGCCACCTCTGCTCTGGACACTGAGAGCGAGAAGGTACACTTCCTTAAGCCCTGAATCGAGCTCATCATTTTGCTGAATCCACAGAGCACAGGGTACGACGCAGCTGTTCCATATTCTCTGGGCACGGGGAGCACGGGAGCAGGCGTTTAATTATAATCCTTAATGTCATTGTCATTCATCACCTCTATTATTATCACCGGCAGCTCACGGTTCAGCCTCGCTCTCCAGCAGAGCTCTTTAAGACGAACGTGGTCTGTGCACAGTTCTGCAGTTCACAGAGACCCAACCGTGCTGAGGACAAAGAGGCCGCGGCAGCATGCTGGTCCACTGAAGCATTTTAATGATAGTAATCAATGCACGACTGTGAAATTGCTCTGATTGGAGAGATTCTCTGTGTTAGAACTGACCACGGCTCCCACCTGGCGTCGGTCCACGAGCGCTGCTTCATGTGTGTGTGTGTGTGTTTTATTTGTGACAGACGGTGCAGGAGGCGCTGGACAAAGCCAGAGAGGGCCGGACCTGCATCGTTATCGCCCACCGCCTCTCCACCATTCAGAACTCGAACATTATCGCCGTCATGTCCAGGGGCTTCGTCATCGAGAAGGGGACGCACGACCAGCTCATGGCCCTGAAGGGAGCCTACTACAAGCTGGTCACCACGGGGGCACCAATCAGCTAACTGCGCAGGAAAACCAGCCAATTAGCAAGGCAGCAAAAGAGACAGGAGGTCAGGAGAGGCCAGGCTGGGAAATTTCCCATTTTGTGTATCTGTTCATCAATATTTATTTCAGGGCTTAGTCCGTCTCAGTAGTCACGCTACGTCATAATGAATGAGCGCACGCTGTCAAAATCTCGAGGTCGCGACTGCCAAAGCAGGTATCATCACAATCTACTGCACAAACCAGTCCTCTGGTAAGAGACGGCATGAGAGCTTCCCCAAATCGAAGCCAAAGCATCTCGAGCGCCCTCTGGTGGTGAGCTGCAGTATAGGTAATAAACCCCTTTTTTTCCCCAATGATAATTTTTGTCATTTTAGGTAGTTCTTGTCACGCTGACGTATGTTAGAGCTCATTTTCCTCATCTGCTCTTGCGACTGGGTGGGCGGCGCCAGATATTTTGGCTTCATTGGAAGGAAGGAAGCGGCGAAATGTCATCCATCTTTATTGAGTCACTCGTAATCACTGGTGTACTTATGCTCCTTTAATGACCAACAATAATTGAGACTTTAAGAGGTTTAATTTGAGCACATTTCCAGATATTATTTCCAACATTCGTGTCCAAACTTGATGCAGCTGGCAAAAACTCTGTATGTGGTTACCTCATAATGTTCTCTTACTGTAATACAGAGAAATTTATTCTCGCAGAGAGTGTTAAGAATCATCTTTCTATATATCTGAAATAATCAAAAATATAACGGCATGTGTTATTTTTTTCACTGGTTTTTACATATAATGAATTTCCTCATGGATTTGCAGTAGTGTTTGATGAGAAGCTTAGTAACCATCGTACATGTGCCCCATTTCCAGTGTCTGACTGTATACTTCCACTCCAATTATGCATTTTACTGTTTTTCTAACTTTATTTAGCTTACAGATTTCATGCTGTGTCAGACAAAGCAACACATTTTTAAATTCACCTATTTTTGCAGTAATTGAATAAACTTGATAATCCTCCCCAAAAAATGCAGATTATAGGATGGGATAGTTGGTTAAACCCTAGTATAGAGTATACACAAAGTGTAAATATATTGTAAATAAAGATGTAATTTACGTAAATGTGATTCACTTTAACATTTTTATTCATATATGGTGACTTTCACTTTCACCAAATCAATATTTTAGCAGTATGACGACATGACTCTCGCACACTGAGAGCTCTATTCTCATCAACTATTCTTTAGCATTTCACTTGACAACATTTAAAAAATATCACATTGTGCATTCTGTACATTTAACTTCTATAATTCACTCAAATTGCTTCACCTATTGTATTTCTCCTCCCTGCTCCTCAATGTGTGTGTTTTTCATTGTTATCTGATTGTAGCTGTAATGTTGAGTTGTGTAGATGGCACCATTTTTTATGTTTTATCTTAAAAATAAATAAAACTATCAAAACATCTGAGCTCGGCTGAGCCTTGTATTTGAGGAAGGAAGGATGGCCTCATTTATCAAGCGTGCAGCGGCGAGCTCTGGTAAACTGCCACATGTTCGCATGCTCAAAGCAGTTTGGAAGAGAAAGAACAAGCAAATGTGCGCATTTTGAATTTGGGTATTTCTTGATTACGGTCAGCGGCCATATTACATATTACAAAATTGACCTGAATGGTTCATTAAATAATACACAAAGTTGAATGTTAAATAAAATGAAAGTTATTTGTAAACTTTATTTGGGTAATTAGCTGGAGCTAGCCTGCTTGCATAAAAAAGACCACTGCTAGGGCTTTCAGGTAAGCTACCTAAAAAATTGTAAATGAGCTATTTCCAGCTTTAAAAAAAATAAAACTAAGATTAAACTTTTGAAGCACCTCATCTAAAACACTAGCACTACCATTTTATCTGATAGAATGTTACTGATTTATTTAGTTAAATGGGTTACACTTTACAACAATTTAACATTAACAGTTAATGTTAATTCTTTATTTTCAGGTTGCCCTAACAAAATTTTAAAAACTCCTCAGTTAATCCAAAATGCAGCAGCGCGTGTAATGACTAGAACTAATATCAGAGACCATATTTCCCCCATACTGGCTTCTCTGCACTGGCTCCCAGTTAAATTCAGAATAGAATTTAAAATCCTTGTTCTCACCTACAAAGCTATTCATGGTCAGTCACCATCTTATCTTAAAGAGCTCATAGTACCCTATCGCCCATCCAGAACCTTACGCTCCCAGGATGCAGGGTTATTGGTGATCCCAAGAATTTCCAAAAGTAGAATGGGAGGCAGAGCTTTCAGCTATCAAGCTCCTCTCCTGTGGAACTATCTTCCAGTCTTGGTACGGGAGGCAGACACACTCTCTGATTTTAAGAGTAGGCTTAAAACCTTCCTTTTTGATAAAGCTTATAGTTAAGGCTGGCCTATCTAGCCCTTAGTTATGCTGCTATAGGCTTAGGTTGCTGGAGGAACACTCCATGATTCACTCCATGATTCACTGAGCTTTCTTCTCTCCCCCCTCTGACTCCGACTCCTTCTCTGCTCCTGTAAATGTCCATATCCTTACACTAACTTTACTTCTTCCCCGGAGTCGTTGTGCTTTACCATCCTGCAGGTTTTCTGCCTGATGCCTCCTGGCCACATTAGGAAAGGAGATCCTGTGACTTGGATCCTAGGCTGGATTTCCAAGTGCAAATCGGGACCCACAGATCACAATGGCTTCTGGATCAATAGACTACACCTGCTTCTGGACCACTACACTTCACATATCCCTGGATTTACAGATTCTACATACTCTTGGACTCAGCAACACCCAGATCTTCCTACATGGAGTACAATGACTCCTGGACCAACAGAGTCCACCTGCGTCTGGATCACTAGACTTTCCATACATCTGGACTCATAGAATCCACAGACTCTGGGACTCATGGATGTTTTATGCATTCTAAATGAACTGTTGTTATCATGTTTTTGTGTTCTGTACAAGTGACATTTATTGCACGTCTGTCCGTCCTAGGAAGAAGGATCCCTCCTCTGTGGCTCTTCCTGAGGTTTCTTATTTTCCCTGTTTAGGGTTTTTTAAGTTTTTCCTCACCCGGTTCGAGGGTCTAAGGGCAGAGGATGTCACATCTGTACAGTTTGTCAAAGCCCAGTGAGATAATGTGTAAATTGTGATTTCGGGCTATACAAATAAAATTTAATTTGATTTGATTTAATGTGGTAATAAGCATTATTCTCTATTATTTAACTGTTAATGGGCATTACTGTGTTAACTAATGGTATAGGTATGGTTAGAGACTATTGAACTACTGCAGTAACTAATGTTACCTAATGTACCCTGATACTTTTAGATGTAACATTCTCTTCCTTTTGTCGGTCTCTCAGCTCTATGAGAGCAGCACTAAATGACAGAAAATGGCTCCTGGCTTTCAACTGCATTAACACACAATGGTGATAACGCCGCGATGACCGAAGCTGACATGCTGTCTGGAATAATAATAAAAAAAACAAAAAACAATCGGCCTAAAGGTGATTATAAGCTTGGTACGTATGTGAGATTTGTATTAGGCCATAACGCACAGAATTGCTGTTGTAGCCACGCAGTTGTGAACGACGAATTTGGTTTCCTGGCCGTCGATTAGATGCTCGAACGACGAGTTTGGGATGCTTGTAATGAGCACAGCCTTGCTCAGCACCAGCGCGGCAAAGCATCCACATTAAAACCTGCTGCCACTGAGACACATGTTGGGATAATGCGTGTCGAGGCGTCCTGCGAAGTGATGATAATGCTGGATGGCAGCCTTTGGGGGCTCAGCTGCTGTAGGCCTCTCCCTTGACTTTTCAGACTTACGCACAAAAAAAACGTGAATAAGCAGTTCGAGGCAATAACACAGCCGCTTAGCAACAACGTGACTGAATGAGTCCTCGACTCGGACAGGAATGTTGAATGCCTGACTCTTCCTCTCCGCATTAATGTGTGTGCTGCAGCCGCCGCTCGTGACAGGCGGACTGTCAGAGTGCAGAGGTCAGAGACACTCCATCAGTTGGTGGTAATGTGTGATCACACCACGCTGACCTCTGGGAAATTGAGTCTCTAATCACAACATCGCCAGACTCAGTCTCCAGGTGTATTAGCATTCCTCAGATGCAATCTAATCCCACAGCTTCGCCCGCCAATTCCGTCGCAGAGAGAGGACACTGTTTGACTTTGTGCCATGTAATGTCAGTGCGATTCTGATTGATGAGAACAGGCGCCGCGGGCCGACTGATGTGCCTGTGCGTTTTGCACGATCTTCACGTAAACAGGCAAAGTTAGAGAATGCTTCAATACATCTTTTCTGACTAAAACGTTGCTGGGCGTCAGCTGCAAATAGATTTCCCCAGAGAAGGCCCAAATTGTTGTTCCTTCTTAAAATTGAAAAAGTAAAAATAAAAACTCACATTGGCTTTATTTGGTGCATGTTTTCTCACCAGCATAATTACACCTCCATGTAATTTCCCGTAAGGATCATTTGTTTTACTGTCTTTCTGCCTCGAACTCACTGACCGCGTGCCGGAGAACAAGTCTTTAACGATTTAAAACGCTGACAGTCGAGAAGCCGTAACTGCTCACTGAAGGGATAGCCAGCAAATTGGTTGCAGGAGTAGCCAATAAGGTGAGAGGAGACCCTTGTTTGGCATAAAGGGCAAATCTCTGGTCCCAGATTGGTTTTCTGCTTAATTCTATCGAAAAATATGAGACTACCTTGTTATTTGTTGCGCAACGTGAAAACCTGATTATTCCACTGTAGCGCTCAAACACAGACCGTCCCATAAAAATAAGATTACAGCATCCGTCGCAAAAATAAATCCATAATAAATCCAGGATGTATCATTAACACAAGGGCAAGTGAAGAGGAGCTACAGCATAGTGTGAGCCAAATTTCCTCACCACTGCTGACACTCACTGCCATTAAAGCTTTTCATTATCATAATCCTTATTACACTCTAATACCAGGGCGAGGGCAAGGGGCTGAACCGAGGGGACCCTGTCATAATGTTGTTTTTACTCATTGTAATGAGTGTGGAGGAAGTCAGATTTACAGGACTGAATTTAGAGACATGATAAAACCGCTGTGGTGTGTGTGTGTGCGGCAAATGGGCGGAAACCACACTGCAACCATGAGCACATACAGACGCGCTCAGTGCTCAGCAAAATTCATTTCAAGACGTTCGTCTTTCCAAAATAAGGGAAGCAGGTACCACTGCCTTCCTAAATTCATACTTTTTCTTTTAGTATGGTACAGCCGCTCTGCGAAGTAGATGCTGTTAGATGGAGTATATGTACTTCATCATAACATTGTACCTCTAACTTTCAAGTTCTTGTTCATTCTGCGCTGAGGATTGTGGGTCATCAATGCCAGAGCAGCAGGCTGGCTTGCGTAACGCGAAATGGGACCGGATGCCGTAGGACATTCTGGTGCAATGCTGGCTCAGACAAAATAATTTCCTGGCACAGCAAATGGCTGCATGGGTTTTGAATGATATGAAATTGGCCACAAATGAGCCGTAGCACCCCCTTCTGGAGCCAGACCTGGAAGAGGAATCTTGCTGGTGTGGAAGTAAACGAACTGTCGAGCTGCCGGGAGAATTCATTGCTGACATGGGCAATGTTGGAGAAACCTAGAGGGTTGTGCTATTCATTGACTGGCCATGATAAACACCATGTTCAAGCAAAAGCTGCTTCCTAAAGCCTAATTTCCACCAAGCAGTTCAGTTACTGTACACTTGGCAATGGTGCGCTCATTACAGCTACCCGTTCCAGGGAAGTGACGATTCGGTCGACCAATCAACAGACTGCAGTCGGTCTAGCCCCCCTCCCCTTATGGTACTGGATAACTCTGGTTGGTTAGCCAAGTGAAGGATGACGAAACTGGAACGGGCCCATCCTCAATTTTTGACGATGGAAATGCGATCTGCACCGATCTGAACTGTGGTGCAACAGGGCAACTCACGACATTATGGCAAAGACTTACGCAAGTGTTGCCGCTACCACCAAACCGAGACAAGATCGTCATCCAGTTCTTACAGGTCTTCTCAAAATACACCTTTCAGCTGTTTTCCATTTACCATCATGTGCAGCCGCATAATATCATTATCAGAGATGGCAGCATCAGTTTATTCATTAATCTTTTCCACTCGAGATAAGGCCAATCGCATTGCACTTCCAAGGTTACCGTATTGAGCTGTATTATGACAACGAGCATCAAGGATTCTGCACACAGTCGGAGGTGATGAATAAACGACACTATGCCTCTATTCATAACAGAATCTAATTTCCATTCCATCTTTACTGCTACAGTGATTATACCTGACAAATATCTCATTCATAACCTATTCTGAGTACTGTGGCATTTACTGCAGCATCCAAAGGGGCTATTCAATTTTCTTGGTTGCAAGTTATGCAGGCTTTTGAAAAGGCGGTGTAAACAGTTTGGGTTGCATTAGGTCACCTTAAATTCACCGTTTCCAAAAAAACAGGGATGTGTGACTCTTAAAAACGAGGTGATTATGTTTTATGATGAGTCTCCTGGTCTATTAATTTCGTTGGAGAGCAAACAAGTGAAGCTCTGCGGGGAACCATTCAGAATTTATGAATAAAATTTCCAAGGGCTGCCTGATTCACCCATGGTTGTTTGTTTAAATTAAGCATGCAAGCCGAATCTGGACCCACATCAGGTCCGATGCTGGGCCACGTCCGTGTGCTTTAATGACCCCAAGTGTTTTTTAGTGGAATAGCTGGTTTCCCATGATTGAAGCCCACCAATAATCTCTGAAGTCATCAGGAAAGCAGGGGGATACTGTTTAAACCTGCTGTTCCAGGCTCTGAGCTCTTTGCAGTCTTTCATTGAGAGGTAAAGGTCCCCACCGGGATGAACAAAGGTAGCGTGATGATGGACAAATTAAAATATGTCTTGGCTCTGTGTTCATTGTGGATGCAGCTGCTGCTACCAGGAACATTTGTGTGACCTCACGCTATTCCTGAAAAATCACCTTTTCCAGTCTCCTTGAAATAACCCAAGATAACATTAATGAGCATCTGTCTGAGAGCAAACTCTCAACCTCATACAGTCTTTGTACAGGCCCATTAGCCAGATTAGCAAATAGCTTCTCTGTAACCATGTGCAATGATCGACCTTTCTGTGACACTCACCTGCGAGCTCGGCTGTTGCTCACCAGGTCTGGTTGCACTGCGAGGCTCTGACATCCCGCTGAGTGAGCTGGGAGAGGCTGATTTTAGAGTATGAATTAACTAAGACCTCGGCTCCGGCCAGGCCATTGATAATAAATACATGCAGTTTGCAGAGATGGCATCTCTCTGCAGAAACAGCAGAGCTTCGCGCAAATCAATGACTGCTGTTTACTACTTGTCTTCATGAATTATTTTTCTAATACCCGCGTACTCCAAATACACCGCCCACTGTTTCTATTCCAATTATGACTGAGGAAACACATGTTGGGGCGGCTGTGGCTCAGACGGTAAAGCGGTCATGAACAATCAGGAACAATATGTAAGATATTTACTGTATCAAATCATAATTCCTCTTCCTTAATTTTATATTCCACTGCGGAACTGTCTGTTTTGTTTTTACCAGTGCAGGTAAAATTTTAAGGCACTCCCACACGGCCGTATTGGACGCCCCCCGGGTTGCCAGTTTATTAACTCATGCCGTGGGACTCGTTGCCTAAAGAGAGTTTCAGCCTGTTCTGTGCTGCTTGAGCTTCCATGACCCCGGAACCCGGGTCAAGGGGAGACAGCTCTCTCCATTGTTCTAAATTTGGACTGCAGTACCTATTTTAAACACTGGGTGTCAGGGGTACATATTGCTCCTTTAAAGCCGCAACAATGTGTATGACAGTATTGTGCTGATTAATCAGCCATCCCTAATACATATTGTATATACTATATACAGTATATACAGTATATATGAGCACATCTGTGCCAAAAACACAAGAAGAAGAGCCCATGATGTAGACACCTGAGCAGATTGAGTCAACCACAATGTATCAAGTAATAATCAGAAAAACACTTATTAAAGGTGTTTAAAAAAAAGTAAAAAAGTATAAAAGTAAACAAAATCAAGAAGCATGGTGCAGATAAAAAAAAAGGGGGCAAAACTCAAAATTAAACACCAGCACAAAAGCATCAGGAAGGGAATGTTAACAAGACACAGGTGAAAGATGTGAGGGTAATCACAACAGGCAGCAAAAAGACGAACACAGGAAAACCGAAAAGAAACAAAATAAAGAAAACGGGAAGCAAAACCATTATTATTACCTTTCATAAAGAGTAGAATCAAACTGGGTTTGTTGCAGGATTATTCCACATTCATGGGAAGAACAACATCATATTCACTGCTAAAAATCCCCAATAACTTTTAAAAGAAAGAAAATCTAAGAAAGACAACAGTAAACATGAGTCCCAGCATGAGATTTTCTCTTTAGATGCACTGACGCTCAACAATGCCCGCAGAGAATAAATCCATCAGCAGAGGCACAAATACCAATTTCTCCTCTGACAGCAGTCACACATCCACATAACTCACTGTATTTCGACTAATGGTTGATCTGCATGTTTGACCCCACAGCTGAAAGAACAACCTGTTCTCTCCCGCCTGGCCCTGATTGATTCTACAGAGAAAGTTGAATAATTTCAAACAAACAGGTAAAGAAGACTCATGAGTGTGTATCTCCTTTTTCCTTTTTCCTGTGTATTTTCTACACAGGCATAGTTGGCGAATGGAGAACAGAAACAAATTGCAGAAAAATTGGACCAGAAAGTAAATTAATAGTCGTTTTCTGAGTGTTGAACGATGTACGGTTTTATAACTGTATGTTTTTTTTTGCTCTGTACGCCAAACCTCACCTCGCCTGCTCTTCCTGATTTTGCCTTTTTTGAGTAAGTCACTGCTAGCAGGGCTTTTGGGGTTGGCTTGCGGCTCCCTATGGGGGTGTCGCTTATTTCAGGCATGGTGAGGTTCCTGTTGGACTGAACGTATCGACTGCTGGATCGTACATCAACGTCGCTGCCATACCGGATGTGGCAATCTGAAAGATGCCCCATTCACAACCATTAATGTTCTGCTTGCGGCTCTGCACACCGCTGCTCAATCGGAGCCAGATCTGGAGGAATTACCATGTTACCTTGTAGCTGTATCTCCACTTTTGATGAATTTTCCCGTTCCTAGCAGCTGTCAGCACTGGGTATCTCGATGAGCGATGGAAAGGTGTTTTATTATGTAACATTTACAGTGCAGTGTTGTGCAGAAACCGAGGAAGCTTTGAATAGCCTAAATAACGTCAGGTTTGAAGCCAAGGATTGACGATAAGCTCCATGACCTCCCTGAACCGAGAAAGACTGTAAAGCCAATTTAGGAGGATATATTGTCCTTTTGATTATCCTCTTTTCACTGTAAAACGGCAAGACAAAGCTTTAAATAGGGTAATGCGCTGTGTGGAAATGTCAAATAGCTGCTATCAATCGTTTGCTAACCTAGTGGGCGATAAACAGGAGACACGAGGCTCATACAGTATATCATTGGAGCGCATTATTCACGGGAGTCCACTTAAAATGTTAAATGCGTCACTGGCGACTGTGTAAACATGAGTTTTCATCTCGGGTCCTCAATGTGTGTCCAAAGACATCGTTTTAGGTTTGACAGTTTGAGAAAAACTCTCAGTTTCTTAAAGCTTCGTGCTGGTTATGGAGATACGTCTCTTTGATCATCGACAGCGAAGATATACACGCTTATGTTTGGTTGTGTTGTGCAAAATAAAGTAATCTTGAATTTTGAATCATCTGTTGTGTTCAGTATTAATCCTACCTGTACCTTTCATCCCATATTTCTAATAGTAAACAGAAATATTTGTCCATATTTGTAACAGTATCCCACTGCACATTTACCTTTTATTTTGCCATGACATGTTACTTCTCCGCTGTGTGTGTAAACATGCACAAGTCACGCTCTCGGTGGGGACACGAGAGGAGAGAAAGACAGAAACAATGCAATTTGACACAAGATGCAGCCATAAATTCCAATTTTGCACTGTGCCACCCCTTTGGATCTCCCAGCATAATGTGCTCACTACGAGACACGTCTTGTTAATTTTCTCCTGGTTTGTTTGTCTAAAGCAACAGCCGTTTTAACTGTCAGAATGTACCGGCAGCTGGTGGAAAATGGCTTCCGTTTTCACTTTGGTGGCTGAGAGATAAAAGAACGCGATCCTGGATCACGTTCATTTCGGCCATTAAAGTGACTGGACTCAAACAGATGCTACAATAAAAAAAAAAGGCAAATATTTGTCTTTAAAATAGCTTATCTAGGTCCAACCTGTTCATTTCCCTGCGTGGAAACGACTTCAGCAAACTTAAATGTAGACTTCGAGGCACAATTAGCAACATTAAGTTGTGTGATACAGTGAAGGGGTGTTGAGCCATGATTAGCTCCATCACTCCCAGACTAAACACTGGTATTACGTGGAAAACAATGCTGTTGTCTGATATGTCAGCCCCCTAAGTGCAACAATAGAAGCTTTGCTACCTCTCGAAGATGGATTTTGCAGCGGCGGGGTGTAATTAAAACCAACAGACACTAATTGCTGTGCTGAGTGAGCCGGCTGAATGCTGCTGACAAGAGGACGGACCCAGTGAAACTGCTGAAAGTGACTGCTCTAATTTCATGAACTTGGAGCTTTTTGTCGAGGACATTGTTGCGGTGAAGCGAATCGGCTTGGGGACACGAAAGGAAAGGCGGTCGCCAGGTTGCGTCTCTGTCCTCATCTGAACTGACACCGTGCAATAACCCACCTGAAGTGGGACAGCCAGTGGAAAGGGTGATTTGTCATGATTGGATGATTGTACTCTCTCTGTGTGTGAGGAGGCTTTGAGGTGACAGTGACATATCACATATGCGAGCCTGTACGAGTGTGTGTGCAGGTGCCCGAAACAAAATGTTTGAGCTCACACATGTTCAACCCAGACAAGGTTACGCTTATTATAACTGTAGAAAAAAAGGAGCTCCGACTCTCCTGGCAACGGTTACTGTAGCTGCCATCAGTCAGCTGATTAGATTTAAGGCCATTGAAATTCATATAATAATTTTCAGTTAAAACAAGGATGATTTGAGATGTAAAAATGTTAAGAAAATCGATGAAAAACATCAATATTATTAATACACATTTTAGTTACATAGTCAATTTAGTTGAATAATTGGCAGTGGAACTAATGTCTTGGAGCCGCAGGTAGCGGCAGGACTGTATTATTTGTTACATCTCGTGCTCGACATGCGGCAGAGAACACTCGTCAGAGCGAAGGGTGATGTGTTTTTGTTCTTGAGTTGCTGCGTACAAGTATTTGAAAACGTAAAGCGAAGATCTGCGAAGAAGAAAGTTTCAGTTTACTCCTCTTGAGTTGATGCGGCCAGTGAGGTATGTTTAATATAATTGTCGGTGCGATGTTTAACCAGCCTGTGTGAATACACATGGCCACTGTACGTTCTTGTTTAAGGAATTTTAAGTTGACTATCTTGCATACTTTAAAATGTTTGGTTGAAGATTGTGTCTGCGAAATATATTTATGATTTGCTCTCTATGAGAATGTTATTTTTATGTGAGTGTATCAAGCTCATTCTTTGTTATTTTTGTATTTGTTCAGTTCTCACGACGTGCGTAACAGCAGAATAAATGCCTGCAGCAAAACAACACCTTGGGTCCGTAATTGAACAGGAGAGGAGTCACAGTTACCATGTCATGCCATTATCTCCCATCAGCCCTGAGCTGTCGCATCCTCCACAATTCCCCGCTGACACGAACCCGCCGCCGCTTAATTTCGCTGCCGATCATCCTTCCCAGAGCCAAGAAGACGAGCGGCTCTCCTGTAAGTGAATTGGAAGCGATAGGGTTGAGGAAGAAGCCTCCGATGTTCGCTTTGTTTCCTTCCTCCCTCCTGACTGCTGCCTGATGGGTAATGGAGGTGTTTTGGGGTTTTTTTTCCCCTTGAATTGATCATTCAGGTAGTTGTGACAAGGAAATACAATCGACTTATTTTTCTTTACCTGCGCATTCACATTCAACCACCCATGAATAACACAGGCACCTCCTGGGGAGAGTGAATTATGGCGTCTATTAATCTCCCAGTCGCTTGAGGTTCGACGGATTTTAGAGCTAACCTTGACAATGCGCAGCGCAGTTTCCGTCTGTTTGCGCTCTATTCAGCTGTTTTTTTCACTGCGTTCTGCCTCAGATTGGTGTGACAGGTGGCAAACACAACAGCACTGATGAGGGAAATAGGATGACGGCAGGACAGACGAGGTAATGTTATGTATAGTGGATAAATCCAGCTTTTCAGGTTGGACACGTTTATTTTGCACTTCTGGTCTCTTATAAAATGAAAATCTGAGAGTGTCACAGTCCAAAAAGATGTGCGGATGGTCTAACAGTCAGGTTTTATTAAGTTGTAGGTCACCTCCTATTATTTGGAGGAGAAAACAAGGCCCAAAACTGTATGTTACACACGAGTTTACATTGAAACTAGCCGAGCAGTGATGGATTAATAACAACATGTTAGCAAATGTCATGTTTATCATCAGTTTGCGCCTGTTTTTGTAACATTATTACCAGTATTATGTACCAACTATGGTAACACAATTAAATAACATTAGTTAAAGCAGTAATAAGCATTAATCAACATTTAATTAACTTTACACAATAGTTGTCCATTTTATATAATCCATCATTTCATTTTTTTTGGTACTTTTAAAATATCACATTTCTTTTACTACCTCAATTTAAAGTCAGATAAGATATACTGTTCTGCAGCCTATGAAAACTTGGCTCATTTTACAATGACTAACGATTTCATACGAGTCGACGGAAATTTGATTTGAGGAATTCGATCCATCCATTTGATTGAGATGCTAAACGAATCACGATACACCTTTTTAGCACATAATACTTACTGTAACAGATACACTATAAGAAAACCGGGGCTAACTCACTGAAAGGTGTTGTTTCTTTCCCACAGCATAGATGGTCGAGCTACAGCCAATTAGTAAATATAAGAGTTTGTGTAAAACTCAGGAAGAGCCTACTTTCTGACGCGTGTCCATATGCAGCACATACACCACCTTGGGACGAAAGCACTCAGCGTGACAGACACAAAATGTCTGCATTTTCCTCCCTGCTGCTCGCACAAAGCATTTCTTGTTGACAGTTTGGGGAAAAATGTCAAACAAGAAAAAAAATCTGGGTTTTTTTTCTTCCCCCTCTCCTCCCCTCCTCCCCGCACTCTCTCTCTCTCTATATAAATTCATGCATTCCAAGTCTTCAACGCCCGCTCGAAATAGCCTTGTTTTCACTTTTGAAAGCTGTGTTGTCTGTCAACAGCGAGGAAGCTGCCAAACGAGCTGAGGATTTCTCGGGCGCCGCCGAATCAGACAGGATGGAGCTGTGAGCGAGGCCAGGCAGACTGAGGCTTAGTTCTGGCTCGGAAACGGGGCAGAAAGGCAGGAAAGACCAATGGAGGAAGAATGATAATGCAACTATTGCTCTTGTGATAGTCAAATTATTCAGCTTTCGTTCTCCTTTCTGTACATTTTCTTTGCAGCTGGCCCCTCCCTGCGCTTTGTGAGATGAGGGCCAGGTATGGATCGAGATAGACGTGGTTTTAATAGAGATTAATTAGGTCTGAAGTGAGGCAATGAACTCGCTGTCACGTCTCGGACCGCGGCTAATGACTGACGGGAGTCCAGGTTTACTTTATGGGGCCCACCCATCTGTGGACGAAAGCAGCTCAATTCTGCGCATAAGATGTAACCAGAGCTGATAAATCAGCAGTTTAAAGTGTTTTTTTAGGAGCTTAATCAAAGTTAGTTTCCGTGTAAAGAGTGCAGGAGTCTTCTGTCACAAAGCTTCCGTCTATACAATACAAACATTAAGTGATTCTTTTGAGCTTACAGTTAAAATTGAAGACCACCATAAACTGATCCCAAAAACAGACAAATTACACAATCTCAAATGTCAGAGGATAGATTTTGTGACATATTTCACAACTTCTGTGTTGATCTCATGTTGGAGAACGGGCCAACAAAGACAAAATATAGATAAAGCAAATTACACTTGCTCTCTGTCCTGGAAGTAAACCATTCTAAATGTAAGAATAATTACAAGTCGGTGTGTTCTGTAGAGAGTCTCAGTACACGCAACAATAACTCATTAACCAGTATCTTAAAATGTACCTTCAGGCCTCGGAAGCTTAATTTTACCTACATCTAATTAAGACAACAAGGATTTAGTATCCTCATATCACAGTGTTTGGAAGAATGCAAAGTGGACAAATTCTGTATCTCCAGAGTCTTTAGTTTCTGCATAATCAGGGTTTAAGTCTAATGCCTTAAGTTTTGCAGAGGAGCAATAGAAATTAGAAAAATTTACAAATTATGAAGACTTTTAACAGGAGGCTCTGCAGCAGGTGATTAAATCTGGTACCTGGATTCAGTGATGTTAACGATGTGTCTGTGCAGAGCTCCAAGGATAATAAGATAATAACGATAATAAGACAAAAGCCACAGCTTGTTGACGCTTCAACGTTTAGTTGGGTTAAGCAGAGCTTAGCAGAGCTACGATCGTTGCCGTAGTTATACTCACATTCATCACAACGTTATGTCGTGCCTTCCATCTTGTGATTGGTTCTTTCCCAGTAGGAAATACGAGGAAATGCGTCACAACCAGGCAGTTAAAGTAGCTACTCTCTAACATCCGTTTCACGGGGACTTAAAGGTCATGTTTTGCATGAAACCTAGTTATCAAGCTTAAGTTTAAATAGGTAGCCAGCATTTATGGATAAACATTTGGAATAATTAGCTAAATTTAATAGATAAATAGGTAAAATGGTAGATAAAAGTATCGGAAAACTGTTAGTTAAAAGTGTGGCATATGGCCAAATAGTAAAAAATAAGTAAGTAAGTAGCTAAGCCATGATAACCCACCTGCTCTCTGAATCCCACGACCTTGATCATATTCACAAGTTCATCACGTATTTATGAGACTCGGTTCTTCTGCAAACATTCCAGCCTGCTGCTCTCAGAAGGTGAGCCGCGGGCCCCCGTCAGTCCCAAGACAGAGGGCCTCCATCCCAGGACATTAAGAGTTAATTCATCACTCATCCAATTGGAATTCAGCTCTGCTGTCACACTCATCTCTGTCAAGCCCCTGTCTCATGTCCTGATGTATGCTTCCTATTTAAATCCCATCCGTCTGCTCGGGATGACAGAAAATAATTCATACCGCTGAAGCGCTGTCACCGACAAGGGCAGATATCAATATTAAAGGTTTGTTTTTACATAGCCGAGTCGTGCAGCCGGGGTTAACGCTCTGCCGCAGGACATACTTGCAAGATGGGCGTCAAGCAGGAGGCGAGTGCACAATCCTGCAGGTGCCGTTGGTTTTTGTGATTTAGAAACAAATCCGACCGCTGCGTCTCAAAGGCCACTATAAATCAGCTTTTGTTTCAAGTTTTAGTTATCACCTCCTTAAACTCTGGAAGATTGAGAGATTTTGTGATTTGGTTTCGACAGAACTTCATCGGTTACTTGGTTTGGTTTAGGATGCCACGCGGGACACGAGTTACTAATGTGACCCAAGTCCAGCGAATCACACACCTGCACGCTTGTCTGTCTGTTATGCTTGTAGCTTATGAGTTTCTACTTTTTGTGATCACCTGGTTGGTTTGCCCTAAATATTTCAAACATTTCATTAAACATTTCAACAGGCAAAAGCAAGAATCAATTTTCATTTCAAACGCAAACTCCGGCATCCTCGATCAAGGTCGCGTGCTTGTATGACCCATCCCACACCCCAACCACATCTCTCCCTTTAAATTACATCGTCTTAATTTGTTTATTTTACTGCCTTCTTGAAATGGGTGTTGTTAAACATGCTAAAGTATACAGAATATCTATTCACAGCACGTAGAGTGAAGAGTTTCGGGCCTGTTTATTTGTTTTCATTTTGATGGATATCAAATCATTCTAATGTTATGAGATGTGTTTATTTTTATCTGTCGCGATCGTTGGGGGATTGAAATAGTAAAATGCTCGAGATGTTTTGACTTCCATGTAAGGAGTCTAGAATTTATTAGTCATTTTTTTAAACAACTGATGAAAAATGTATCATTGGAATTTTTGGAGATGCACCAGCTGTCATCTTACTCAGACAATCAAAGAGTGAGGAAGGAACGTTCCAGCATGACCTCGCTGGCTGAATTTTTGGGTTGTTAATGAATCCTCCCATGATCCCCGGCTGCCTCACCACTTTACGAATCTGTTTAATTTTTTCATTTTAATGGTTTTGAATGAGGGCCATAAATAGTGTGTTTAAGCCCACGCCGAGGGGCGCATCCAAACGTCGTATCCAGCAATCAAGCCACAAGCAGAGCACCAGGCATCGCTAGAGGCCACGCCGAAGCCACTGGTGCACGAGTGTTTATTGTCATTTCAGGATGGTTGCGGTGTCGTGGAGCTGCCTGGCGTTGTTCCGATGGCACTTCTCCTGCAGGAGGGAAGGCTCCCTGGCTGCTCTCACCTTGGTGTAACTGCCTGCACAGATGGCTGACTGCACACTGCCAATTTACTCCACTGCTGTTTTCTTGTAAACATCCCCCTCGCCTCAAAGGACAGGTCGCCAGGAGGTCACGTTATGAGAGAGGCTGAGGAGGCAGAAGAATGTGTGCATGAAGATGAGATTACCTCTGAAGGAGATTACGCGAGACGATCGAACCTGACCGAAACCTGACCCGTGCTTCTTCCTCTCAGGCCGCCGCGGGAACCGCCTTCCAACGCGGTCTTTTCAAATCTGAGCGTTCCCAATCGACTCGCTCATTATGAGGTTAATTTAGCACAAGCCCCGGAATTACTTTTCATTTTCCCAAAGCTTTAGCCTTTTAAATGCTCTACCACTGGCTTGTTTGGCCAATTACGGAGCGGACTTTCTATTACTCAGCATATTGCATTAAATTGCATATGCCACAGGGGGCCATCAGAGGAATGCAAAACACAGCACTGACGATAAGAAGCTGTGAATAACAATAATTGCGTGCATATATTGGACAGTGCTTGTACATTTTTGGGATGAAACCAAAGTCACTGACTCATAACGTACTGGGGCCGTTAGGGGGCCGAGTCCTTTTCTTTCGCTAACAATAATCCAACAGATCAAACGCAGCTGTTTCAGCTGTATTTTTATTTCAGAAACCGTTCTCCACACGGCTCAAAAAGGAGTGCTTGACGTAAAGGCGCCTGCTGGGAATAGTACTGTGATTAAGAAATCATGATCAATCGCGTGTTTTCTGCCTACGAGCTCCCACGAGACTTTTCTCCTTTTAATTCTTTTTCTCCCGAGCCGAGAAGCGTTTGAGGAGACAGCCTCGCCACAAGTGCTGCCGACATTTTCGTGTTTATCTTCGCAGGCACAGAGCAGAAGACAATTTTCATTTCTCTGCCACCGAATCCCGCAGGAACGCGGGCTGATGGCGCCCGGAACAAAGAGTTCACGAATCCACACCTGTGGGCGTCTGAGGCTAGAGCCGCCTAATTACAAAGCAGGTTCGCACATCCGTGCCGCGTGCTCACACAAACAAACACAACAAAAAGTTCGTGACTGATGTGACTCATAAACATACTAACCCCGCATCCTCTTGGAGGGCCGTGCACACTTCCAATAACCCTAATAATGATCTGACAGACATCTACCAGTGAAGCTGCTCTGAAGCCACACATGAGTCTTTATTAAAAACATGACAGATTGACCACACTGACTCATAATTGGACTTTTCACTAATGATTACCGCGCCAAGAAATATTACACATTTCTGCAAGGCTAATAATGCATCTGGTTACTCTGGATACATGAATCAGACAAATCTTAATTGTACTTCCTTGAAGGCATTGTAGAATTGATGAACAAAAGGCGACACAAGAACAATTTTTTTTTGTCATTCAAATTGCTTCAAAGGACACCCAACAGATATTTCTTTAGAAATACAAAAGTACTCTGATTTTTTAATAATAATTTGTCGAACAGGGTTTTACTTCTTCTCCGTTGCTGAAAGACATGAACATGGAAAGATGGTTAAAAGATCTGTAACTCAGTGTGCTGAGCACTCAGGAGGTTTATAAAGTCATAACACGCAGTGAGAGGGAGTGACGTCACCGAATCCTGCCCGTACATCCAGGTGTGAGTTAAAGTGAAGAAGTAAACGTGAACAGCCCTCTGGTCTGCTCAGCGGAACATACAAGTAAGGCAGCAGAACTCATTTTCATCCAAGCGCGTTTTGCTATGCAGACTTTGTCGTCGGGGGCCACACTCTGTAAACCTTTCCTCACACGCAACAGGTTGATGTCCAAAGGTGACGTTTGGTTCAGTTTAGTCACAAAAACCACGTGGTTCGGTTTAGGAAATGACTGGTGAAATTTGTTTTCAAATAAGAAACGAACTCTGGTTTTCTAGGCTAAAGGCCTGCATGTGAAACCGACTTACAACCCTCCCATCACTTTCGCATTTTGAAATTCATGTTGTGCTGCGTTATCTGAAACATGGATGACTGCGCGTTTCTTTAACAACGAAGCCAAAGGGTGCATCTTCTGCATCTGGGTGTATGAAATAAATTAAGATGGACGACGCCTGGCCACTTCCTCCTATTGTACGAAAATGAAGCTAAAATATCCGGGATATGAGTGCTGCCATCTTGTGACGGTGATGTCATTTGAACCTGGAGTCTGTCGACTAGCGACCAGAAAGCGGCGCAACGATCTGGAATTCCCGCCCATTCGCTCAATCGCACGCAGAGCCCAGCTGTCAATCATGCCAGCAAGGGACAACAGATGTGCTTTGGCTTCAGTTTGGGGGAGCTCTCATGTCATCCATCTTCATGTCCAGTCTATTCTGTGGATGTGCCGCGGGGAGCCGAGACACATCGTTGGTGACTGACGAGCTCAGCATGTGATGGCCGACTTTGACTCGCCGAGTCGCAGTTTGTGGCACACAGCAGAGGAAAAGACAAGAAACGGAAATAAGCCTTTTGTTTTCTCGTTTTGTCGTTTATTCCATTACCCACATGAAAACGGGGAAAACAGTCATTCTCAGTTGTTGATGCCTACAGAAAATACTAAAAAGGAACAAATCTGTGTTTTCGTTTTCCGGATTGAACGTTGAATGAGCGGATCATTTATGAACCTGTGAGGCACGTGGGAAACAACAGAAGCCGTGTCTTTACATAAAATTCTGCTTTCCTTGTTAAGACGTGATTATTGAACACAGCCAATTAAACAGATGCTACATTTGATTTAAACGCTTGCGTGCTGAGCGCCACCTACACACACCAGGACCTGTGCTGAAAGCACCCAGCGCTGGGAGCTGCTTCATCCTGAGCGTGGCTGCTGCTCAATGAACAGCAGTCCTGATGCGACGCTTTAATTCAGAGCGTCATCGACATTTGTGTGTGTATTAACTTATGTTTTTTTCTGTAATAAATACAATATCAAGTCTTATAAAGCCGTTTATTTAATGTCAAGATAATGAAAAGAAGACAGCACTCAAAAATGTAATATCCGTCCTGAATACACATGGCTCGTACAGCACATCTGTTCCCCTTAATCTTCAAGCAATAGAAAATATAATAGTCTGCAGCCTGCTCGCAGCGCTGCCTGAGACAAATAACTGCACATAACACATTAACAGAAGTGACATTCACATGGGAATGTAAGCGGCCGATATCTTCACACTGTCCCGATGCTGAGTGAACATGTTTTTCGTTGCACAATACAAAGATCTGAGATTCTGTCGTAAGAAAATATGTCTGCTTCTGAAGAAAATAACACGTCTGCTCATTAATACTCAGCCGTTAAGTCTGAGATGATGCATGTTCCAGGTGACTGAAATGATTTAACACTGTAAACTCGGCCCGGCCCCACAATGACGCCAGCTGCTGCAGTGCCAGACAGTATGTCCAACATTAACACCTTGTTTGGAAAGTACAACAACTGAAAATACATGAGGAACATTCATAATTAGAGCTTGAGATCAGTCCGAGAAGAGAACGTTTGTGTTCGAAGAAGGGTCTTTACGGAATCAGCAGTTGAGTAATTAATATTCTCTATAAAAACCATAGTGCTGCTGGCAATGACAACCCACTGTCTAAACATTTTGCACTTATTTGTAAAACATATTTCTATCTTTGTAACTACTCTGAGAGTCCGAGCTGTAGACAAGTTTGCTTTGGTCTTGCACTATCAATACAAAGCAATCAGTGCCTGGACAGGTCCCAGATGTTCCGTTGATACTGTTCCGTCAGCGTGGTGCGACGTGCTGAATGGGATTTACCAAAGATCTCGAAGTAGGGGAAAGGAGGACGTGCCTCAGAGACCCTCCTGCTGACGCTGGTGCGAACGTTGCTGCTAACATTTAAGGTGTTTCTTGCTGGTCATGTCGTTCCAGATGCGGTGCATCTCCTCGGGGGAGATCTGGTGGACCGTGACCACCCGGCGGTAGCGGCAGAGGCTGTAGGCCATCTTCCAGTGGTTGAAACCGCTGTTCTGGAAGGGGTGGATGCCCAGCTTCCGGAGGCACACCCCCACGTACACGTCTTCCAGGTGTAGCAGCCTGGTGTGTAAGGAGATCTTGTAAATGAGCTCGGCCACATCTGCCGAGAAGACGTAGCCGGTGCCGGAGCAGAAGGGCGGGTACTTGCTCTCTGGGTACAGATCTCTGGGCATGTACCACTTGCTGCGCATGTCTCGGATTGGCCCACCGTTGATGACATAGCCAGTGAAGTACCTCCTCCTGGGCTTGGTGGTGGGCTTCAAGAGGTTGAAGATGAGGTTCTCCATGTTGACAAAGATGTCACTGTCCGTCTTGAGGACATACTGCGCCTTAGAGCAAAACGTGGCCACCCAGCGCATCCCCATCAGCGTCTTCAGCGTCAGGTTGTGATATGAGTCGATAAAATCCTCCACTACGATGTCATGGAAGATCTGACTCTCCTGCTCCACCATCTGGTTGAGCACGTTATCGGTGCTGCGCCCCAACAAGAAGAGCGTGACCACACGCACGTCCGCAAATGTGCTCTCGTCGCCCCATGTCTCTCGGATGGCCTGGCGGGCGTCAAACTCCTTGTGGGTGGTGCTGATGAGGATGATGAGGTACGGCGGCTCGGCCTCACACTTCTTGGCCTCGTTGATGAGGTAGCCGAAGTCGTGTGGGTTGAGCGAGCGCGTGCGGATGTTGGTGAAGGTGGCATTCTTGCTCAATTTGGGCGCTTTGCGTATGGGGATAGTCATCTGGCTGCCGTAGGACGTGGAGGGGCGGGACAAACTCAGGTACCACAGAGCGCTGGCCCAGCAAACCACTGTCAGCAAGTATAAGCAGGAGACCTTGGAAGGCATCGCTGTTCACTTGGCTGTGGTTACCAGTGGCAGCAGCGGTGATTATGTCGAGGACACGCTTCCATGTGTTGCTTCAGAACTGGCGGTGCAGCTTGAGGCTGCCTCCGCAACACGGCTGGCATTAATTTGAGATTGTGGTCGTCTCTACCGTCTACTGTTGTGATTGAAGAGGAGCACAGAGGAGATTTCTTATCATGTCCAAGGCCTTACTGTGTTCCATTGCAGCTCACAGGAAGGCTGTCTGTGGCGGCATCTAAAACCAAACAAACAAAAAGAAAAAAACAGACGGTCAATAGTAGCAGAAATCTTAACTCCTGACTGAAACAGCAGCGTGAAGATAAGTATGCTGGCTGGAGGTATAACATACTCTTTATTATTAGGCATTTACAGCAGTTCAATGCTCCTCATTACAGATCATACAATCAGGCGGCACTGTGCCACAACTGCAGGTAGCCTTTCTTTCTATCAGCGCCTGTGATGAACAAAGTGAATATCCTGGGCAAGTCTCTCATTGATAGGCCTGTTCTGTCTCAGCTCCAAGCACTACTTCTTTGTAGATGCTGTTTATTTCCCTCTCATCCCACCAGACACATACGGGCAAATCACAATCACTCCAGCAGTCTGAGAGGAGGAGGAGTGGGACAAAGAGGGAGAAGGATCGAGGCAGAGAAGGTGAAAGTGGACCGGGTAATGATTAATATCTGCTCGCTCTCCTTCTCCCATACTCTGTCCCCATTTACCCCCTGCCTTCCCCATCCTAGCCATACCTCAACATCAAGCCCAAGTTGGCTTGTGGATTTTACATATTTTAGTATGTAATGAGCTCCATTAGCTGGACAGGCAGTGCTGTGGAATGTCTAGAACCGCTGCTCTAATTGGACACAGTGACAGGCCACGAGGGGATGAATTGGAGCTCTAAACATGAATACTTGCATCCTCCCTCTATTTTAAACTTCTCTTTGCATTGAAAGGCGCTGACGGATGACCGATTGAAAGGGGTCTAATCCTTCTTTCCAGACATTTATGTGACATAATCTCCTTTGATGTAGCAGCAGCGCTGTTCTTAGTCTAATTCATAACTGATGATAAAAAAGGAAGTGCTACAGATCCTATTACAGATACAGGAATGTGGGAAGAGGCTGCTTGTGTTTGAAAGATGGAAGGGTTGAGATAAAACCGGCTCTACTTTCATCAGACACCAGATTTTGTCTCGACGGTTCTTTTATCCCCCTGACCCCCGTCCCCTCCTTTTCTCTCTGAAGCAGAGTCATCAATCTCATGGTCCAGTAGAATCCATCTAATCATGGCTGCTTTTCCACACCTCCTCCCTCTAAATCACTTTTCCCATCTCTACTGGAGCGGCTGCTTGATCCATCTTTATATGTCCCGCCGCCTCCCTGGCCGTCCTCCTCTGTCTCAATCTTTGTCCTTCTGGCTTTTTATCGTTTTTGTCTGTGCCACTCCTCAAGTTTTCCCACACTGCCTTGTTATTTCATCCTTTAACTTCTCAAGCCAAAGGGTTTGTTCACTCGCAGCTCACCTCGAACTTATTGACAACTTCTCTCACACTCAGTCTCCCATAAGCCACTCAATCTCCTCCAGTCCTCTACCTCCCCTCTCTGACAAAACCACCAAATCATCACTCCCATCTCCAACTTCCCAGACGATTGCTCCTCATTCCAGATCTTCCTGTTTGCACATCGGCTGGTTTTCACTTCCTGAAGAGGGTTTATCGCTAGTATAATCCTCCAAAACGACTGTACGCTTATTTTGCTGGAGCCCAGAATAACCGATATCCTCATTTGGCAAAGCACCTCACGAAATCCCGAGATCTGACTTTCCCTCAGAGCAAATTGAAAGATGGCTTTGTCGTTTCATGCTGTCGTGTCACTTTGAATTACATTAGTGCCCAGCAGCAGGCCCATCCTGAATATGTTACACTTCCAGCAGAATATCGGGGCACAGGATCACGCTTTTAATCTGCGGTGCAGCTCAACAGTGTTAATGTGTGGTTAGCAAACTAATTAGGCATGGTCGAACCAGACCACACAGAGCAACAAACAACAGTGGTGAGATATACAAGCGCCCTTTTGTTAACAGAGAGTGAATAACTGTGCCGTTTTGTTTAACAGAAATACAGAAGATTAAAACTACTGACAAGTGTAGCATAAATCTAAAAGTTACTGCGGACCAGGTACCCTCCCTATTAACAAGCAGCATTAAGGCCCAAGAGCATTAAGGGAGTTAAGAATCTATGGAGTTACATCAGTCTCAAAATTCGCACATTTGTACATTTGGGAATTTTGAGACTGATCTAACTTCATAAGAATCAACTCTGTTACTGTATCAGGTCATATGCAAGGTTGTTGCATTGAAGAGCGCAAGATGGATTTAGTAGAAGTTTAGTGCTAAAAACTAATGACATCCATTTTGTGGTTGGTCTTCTTCGACTATATGACAACATCTAAACATACCAGAGACAAATAAAACAGGACAAAATACTGAGCAGTGTCTCTAACTGCGGGAACCTCGTGTTGTCAAGTCGGCAAAGGTGCATGGTCAGATCGAGAGGTAAAAATAGCATCTGTCAAGCTTTATCCTGTGCTGACTGACCAATCTGGCGATGACCTCATGAAAGGTTATTGAACCCTGCTGCATTTGCTTCTTTGCATCTCAAGCTAATCTAATGCAGACTTTTTTATTTAACCAGCAGTAGTGTAAATCATAGTAATGAATACACTGCTGACAAAATGCAAAATATGTCAGTGAAAGAATAAAATCAAAATAGGCTTCATGCTGCAGGAAAAACAGGAATCAAGATGTTAGCATTATAATTACAGTTATTACTAACAGCCATTTACAGGGGTTAGTGCTAATGATCTGCTAATCTGGACGGGTTGTCGTGACGGGGGAAGAGAGTGACAGAGTGAGAAAGTCTGCTATGCGACAGCGTCGAGTTTCTAGTGTAACCCCCCCCAGGAAGTCAATTTAGCAGCCTCATACTGAGCTCTGCTGCCGCGGTCGCTGCTCCATTACGCCTCACGCTGATCCAAGACATTGTGATTACCATTGTGTGGAGACGGAGCCCTGGAAAGACTTCTGCACCGTAATAAAAACATTTATTTAGGTGGCCGCCAAGAGCAGGTGGAGGCTTTTTATCACTCTGCACCTTGGTGCTGTCGAGCGCTGAAACAGCTGGTTCACTGGCAGGAAAATATTCAAACATACAATGACAAAGAGCCAAAAGGCTTGATGGTTCCAGCTCTACAAATGTGCTTTTCTTTGTTTTATAGCGTGAAGGTAACCGTGTTTGTATTGTGGATGGATGATAAGAAAGTTGGGGCCATCATCTTGAGCTTTCTGAACTTTTATTAATAAAATTTGAGGCCAGACCAACTATACCGTCTTTATAAATTTAGGGGACTTGCAACACAATTGATGCCAGAGAGGTTTAGAGTCAGTCTGGTTTGTGTTAACATCTTATTGAATACACTCATTGAATCTTTGTCCTTTAACTTCAACCAAATTTAAAATAAATAGTCTTAAAATTGAATCTTTTCATTGAATTTTATTTTTTTTAATTATCATTTTAAATATTTGTTTAGTACCGGTTTATTCTCACATTCATAACATGTAGCTACGACTTGAAAATAAATGGATCACACATACTGTATTTTATTGGGTATTTAGTTTTCAGTTTTCAATTTTAAAGTTAAAAAAAAAGCTTCTATAGGCAAAAGCCATCACTCAATAATACTTTACTTTTTTCCCCGTAACTCTTCTCCCTTTATCCTATAGAAGCTGTTTTAAGCTGCATACATATTTCCTGTATGATCTGCTTGTATCGATGAAGACTCAATGTTGTCATAACAACATTGCCACACAACAAATCCTAAGACTTTTACACAGTACTGTGTAATTAATTTTGTCAGGGCCTTCTTGTGCCATATTTCTACTTTTCAATTGAAAAAGCAGAAATACATCAAGTGGCTGCTTGACGTCCCAGCAGGAAACATCACGCCTGACTTCACCTTGCGTGTTAAACAGAAGACAAAATGCTGAAAACCTCAGTTGTGCATGAACACTTTAAATCGGGCACTGACGAGCCAAATTACTCAGCCAAATATACAATTTAAACCTGGCCTACCGCGGTGCTGCAACAACCATGAAAAATCGGTTGCGAGCAGCCCAATAACCAGTATTTATTATGACCGTGGAAAGAACGCATGTGTGCAATTTATTTTGTACCAGCTACTTCCACCAGATGCAAAACTGTTGTGTTATTTGAATTTAACTGGAAGATCCTTTTATTCTTACTGTTTTTCGGTCCTATTAAGCAAATAAATGGAAACATTACTACTTTGTTCTCAACATCTGATAAAATCTGTCAATGGTGACGTTTTTCTTTTTAACAAATAAAGAAATCAAAGACATGATGAAGATGATGGCCTGCTAGCACTGCATGAATGTTTCTTCATTGCTTCTTTGGTAATGAATATGAGTGAGGAGGTTTGATAAAAGATTCATTAGCTTAATCAATCAGCAGATTTTGGCAATGTCCCTGGAGAAATTAGATGAATTGTTGAAATTCAATCGTTTCTTGGCGATACAGCACAAATCATAGCAAGCAGTGTTGATCAGGTACATTTGAATTGTGCAACAGCGAGCAGGAAGGGATGTTGGATGCATTTATTGCCTCCAAGCCCAGGCTGATGACGTCACTATGGGACCGTCAGGGTTTTATAGGTTGGACTTTTGCTTATTTAAAAGAAAAAAGAATCAAATTATTAGATTCAATAATTCTTCCCTTCATTTGGGGAGCTTTAATATCAAAAACTCATTTGCGGAAATCTAAAGAGGGAGGTGGACTATGTCTACTGTGCTTCCTGCATTATTACTGGGCAGTAGGAGGAATCCACTGAGACCCCCCCTGGGTTGCCATTGAAAAAAGTGATGTTAAAAATAGTTCTCTCCCAGCACTCCTTTTCTCATCATCTATATCTCTTACAAAGGCTAAAGTGAGTAACTTCATTGTTTCGAATTGTTTGAAAATGAGGCAGCAAATTAAGAAAAGCTGCCGATTACCAGATACTTCCATTTATACGCCGGTTTATCAGAATCATGCTCCCCCCCCCACATCCTTCTTAGATGTGTCCTTTAATAGTTGGAGGCTAAAAGGTATAGTCACTTTAAAAGATTTGTATATCCACAAGCATTATTCTTCATTTACCTTATTAAAAAAGAAATTCTCTCGTCCAGAATGTGATTGTTTCAAACACGTACAGAACAGAATTTATGTTCGAAAATGTGTCCCAGACTATGAGTTTCCTTTCGAAGAGATATCAATCTATAAGTTTTGTTTTGAGAAACTGGTCTCCAACCTTGTTGATATTTTCTCTGAACAAGTGGACTACACCACAAGCTCTCTGAAAATTGCCTGGGAGGAGGGACTGTGTGTACAGATCGAGAACCAGGCTTGGGAGGGCGGCCTCCGCAGAATTCGATCATGTTCCATCAACGCAAGGCATCACGTAATTCAATTCAAGGTGATGCACAGGCTTCACTATTCGAAAAGTAAATTGCATAGAATCTTCCCCTGTCTCCTCTCTATGTGATCGATGTGTGTCTTCTAGACGGAGACACTGTTAAACCACAGTGTCTCCATGCAAAGTACGATTATGTAAGGAATGGTGATTACGAAGAACGCCATATGGCAACCGTTTCTGGACCACCTTGCGCGGCAAACGGCTGATTCTGGCCAATAGTAGGACTCACCGTGTTCCATCCACCTTCTTACTGACTGCTTGTGTTAAGACAAACTCTGTAAGCGATGGAGCAATTCGATGCATTATTTCCCTTAAATCTGCCCTGTTTTTTCTTTGTTTTGTGTTCCGTGTTATATATAGTAGCTGTACAGGTTATAAACACCTCCTCCATTGTTTTTTCAGGTAGGACTTTGGCCAAAATAAAAAGTCAAAGTACTCCTCAAATATCGTTTTAACAAAGCTGTTTTTTTTTTGTCGTTTTAACTAGTCCTCATCCCATTTTTGTATTATCAGCTGATATTGTCCAATCATAGATTGTTATTGGCTTACATATCATCAACATTGGCTGATATTAAAAAAAAAAAAAAAAAAAAAGGTTATTTTTTGGTTTTAAATAACACCATGCAGAAAAAGATGCTTGGGGGGATTTTAGAAGGTTACACTTCCAGAGGAGGTTACTGTTTTAGTGCACTGCTGTCATTCAAGACAATCAAAGTTCATTGTTAATCAGTAAAATAATCTTGCTGAGCTTCCTGTTTATTATTAAAGCTATACTGGCCTGCTCTGCGCGTTCTGTCAATTTGATCAATCACCTCGAGGGCTGCAGTTTACAGACACATTCATACATTAAAAACTTAATTACGGCTGTATAGTTTTTTCTGGTGAAGATCACTGGAGGAGATGTGAATCATCCGCTGTGTTGTCGTTACAGCCATGTGACCTCTGCGAGCGAGAGCACAGCGCCGGAGGGCTACAGAGATGTGGGAGTTTCAAACTCGTTTATTGTTGCACCAGATAATTGATCGCAGTCATTAGAGCAGCGTCGACTGACCTTGCTTGGGGGTGGTGGTGGGGGTGAGGAAAAGTGTCTACAAAGCTGTGCTAGTGCGAGGCGCTTTAATACACTGTGATGTCCGCTGTGTTTGTTGCTTTGGAGGTGCGTGTTTGTGAGCGATGAGATGTGATGGCAGACACACGTGGAGGTGGATAAATCATATCCCGAGCTGGGGGATGACATCTCTCACGCTGCCTGTTTCAATATTACGGACTTTTAATGATTGGCAGAGGAGTGCAGGGGGAGGCAGCCTGCATCGGTTTCTATGGCTGCTGATTAAAGCAAAGCTGTCAAGGCGTTTTGTGTTGAGAATGACTTTACACTGCAGCACGATGACGCCGTAATAGCATCTGAGAGTGAGGCGTGACCCGTGAATATCGTTCAACAACAACAAGAAAATAAATCAACTGGGCGACGGAAGCAAGAAAAATGCTTTCTTTATTTAATGTGGGGAAAAATACTGAGGGCTAAATTCTATTCATCAAATGCACTTGGCACATTGACTGTAGAGTCAATGATAGAGACTCAAGGACTCCCTGCGCCCCCAATCGATGAAACAAAATAGCCTTCAAGGCCAATGTGAGCTGCGTTGACGGTGTGATACGGGAGGATGTAAATATGCTGCGTGTGCTTAACATTTTTAAGTAAGAATTTACACTCTAACCGAGACATATCTAATGTTGTCCGAAGCCCATCGGCTTATCTCCACCTCCCGCTACTGACTGTGTGATAAGCTCGCCAGGAGGTTCATAATTGCCACAAATAAATAAAATAAAACAGAAAAAAAAATCTTCTATCTGTCTGATACTCTTTTCCACCAACCTTCTGCCAAGTCATAAGCCCATTATGTCAGAGGAATCAATGCACTGTGAATTTGGGTTATGGGTTATGGCCAATCTGTTTGGTTTCTCCCCTAAAAATGAGAGAGGCATAGTGAATATGTCAGTGCTGGACGGCTCCCAGTCTGGCAGTAGCCGTGCTTTTGTCTCCTGGATAATAAAGGACTTGATGATAGTTGTGGAGCAGCACAGCCGGCCGTGTAGTCAGTATTACAGGCCACAGGGTGGACACTCCGGGCTTAGAGCAAAGCCTCTGAATGCAAAGCAGCTTAGGAGTGACAGAGGGAATGGAATATCAATAGCGGCCAACAGATTTGGCTGCCGTACAGAAGCCCGATGCTCCATCCTCGCTCCACTGCCGACTCAAGCTCCAACTGTTGTGGGGCGTATCCGCTTAAACAAAATTCTTTGCCTTTTTCGTTTCAATATGCTCCGAGAACAAACGTTTGCCTCAAAGGACATTAAAAAAAATTGCTGAAAGTTCAAAGTCAATTGAGTTTTCCCGAGCTTGACAAACAAGGCGGCGCTTGTTTGTGGCGAGCCGGGACTCATCCGGCGCTTCCTGCAGGTCAAGAAAAAAAGAGCTGAGAATTACGTGCAGTGGCAAGAAAGTGCTGGGGGATGACTAAGTATTAAAAAAAGAAAGAGACGGATGGGGTTTGGTGCAGCCGCATTTTGTAATTACACAATTCTCTCCTGAAAAATGAGTAACTGGACGAACGCATGTGCATTCGGTTTGTGATGCATGTTTAAGGACATTAACGAGAAGCGGTGCCGGCCGCTCCGGAGGGGATTCAAAGAGCCAGCCCTCCCACAGCGGCCGGACCTGCTTCTCTGAATGCCAAAGCCGCCTCATAAATTGGAAATGGCAGCTTGATTCATGCAGGTAATACATTTCACTGTCCGACTAGGTGACATTGCCATTATACAATATCCAAGCTTGGTGCTGCATCGGGGTAAGTGGGGACGGCGCTCTGAGAAGGAACTGCAGTGCAGCACCGGCAGCTGTTGGAACAAGTGTGTGAGATGCTGGGTTAAGGGAAGCAGAATAAGCATGTAGGTGTTCCGGTAGACGGGTAGAAGAGTTTTATGGCGATGAAATGTATCAGTAACTGAAGCGTCTAGGTGCTCGGGGCAAAGCAGTGCTCGCCTTGTTAAACTTTTACATTATCCAGGCCACAGGTCTGCTGAACACACACCCGCAGTGGTGCAATCACACCTGAGAGCTTCTCACCATTTTTCCACCATCTGCAGTCAAACAACTCAGCAAGAAGTGCTTTTCTCCAGAGAACAGTGGCCAAATAATTCTGTGTAAAGTTGCCTCACAGTTATTTTTGCTCCCCACTGTTTCTTTGAAGGTGCGGCCTTCACAGGCAGCTTCTTCACAAAAGACTGACTCCGATTCAAACAGCAAATGTCCCTGTAGTCGTGCTTTCTCACAGAGGCCTCAACACAGAGTGGGCTGGAGCCATCTGTGCTCAACGGCTCAAATTAAATTTGCCCTGCATAGGAAAATAATTGAGAAAAATTTCTACAACATTTATATCCATTTAAAAAGCTTAAACAGGTTGCCTTGAGGATTTTGCCTGCATTATTGAACAAAAACAGCGTCTATTAATGTCCTGCTTGACATTTTAATGAGCACAGTTTCTATTCTGGAGTCACTGACCTGTGGCGTACCGCAGGCTTCATGTCACGGCCTCCTACTTTTTAACATGGTCTAATCCACATTTGTCTTTTACTTGGTTGACTGTGGTGAGGTCTTATCTGTTTCTATATTAGTGTGTTATCATCACAAAATATTGTGTCAGTCAGACGACTCTACTGCAGACTGGATTTTATGTTTATTAAAGAAAGAGCTGCAAAACTCAGAGAACTGACTTGAAAATACTGCCACTGGTCTAAAACTCACTACTCGACTTCCCGTCTGGATGAACCTCATCTGAGCACCATGGATTTACCAATATTTTCAGGGATGGTAGTGATACTGATTTTTGGGATTCAAGATATAATAACAATATCTGAAACCAGTATATATTTGCAGTAAAACTCACAATCTGAACTTCAAAACATTCACTTTAGAAGTATTTTACTTGAGCACAATTTTATCACTGTACTCCTATGAATGATTTTATCAGCAGTTGGTAATCCTTAAAAATGCTGATTATTGAATGCAATCTGACTGAATGCGACTCTTAAAACTTAAAGATGCAATGTCTAAGATGCTCAGTCTCACTCCCAGGTCATTTTTGGACTGGCAAGTTGAAGTCTGACCCATCTCAGAACCCTACAAAATAAAAGTTATATCTCGACAAATTCTGGCAATTCAAAAATGTAATGTATCCCCCAAAACTGTCCAAAGTCCAAAGGCAGCACGAGAGTCAAACAATCAAATGTAATCGTCTCTTTGTTTAAACCCAAGTGGCCAAACCCGAGAACATTAAGTGTCAGTGAAACTGGCAGGCACTCAGACAGACAAAAGCAAGAAGAAAAAATATGAGTGTTCTGAAACGGACCTTTCCCATTCAGTCATATTTCTACATGCAAGAAAGCATATTCATCAGCCCCACTGGACTTTACCAACACAAATCAATAGAATCAATACACGAGCTGCTTAAACTGGTACTCTGCCTTCAACCAGACTAGAGCTCCATCAGTGCAGTTCAGTATTTATTTCACTTCTAAGACTGAAACCTTGTTTTCTGCACTTGCCAGCAGGATTTCATTTTTTTTTTATCTGTTCCCACCTTTGTGATTTATGGCGATTTAAGTTTTACCTTTTATAGGTTTCATTCGGATAATCTGGAAAATCAAGTGTCTTGACGCTTGAGTCTCAGCAGGTGCACAGGAACCTTTGTGTTTATCACTGAAAAACAAACGGAGAAGGCGATCAATACAGCAGCAGCCTGCAGCGCAAGAGTAAACACATCATGTAGCGCCAGCTTCTCAAATCCTTCTCATCAGCCGACTGTTCACGTTCAAGCCCTTTCCTACCTCTCTCACGCTGTCCTCCTCACCTCCCCGTCCCCCCCAACCACCATCACTTGAACATTGACCTTAAGGCCGTGAAAGTGTCTACAAGCATCTTCAATGCTAAAAGCAGCAACAGCGGTCTCTGATGAGTTTGTAAATTGGCAACTACTGATCCGACCCCGGAGTGTCTCTGAGGGTGGTAATCGTATTTTCCTTTTGTTGCGTCCAACAGCAAAGCAATGAATCAGACTTCCAGAATGTTGTGAGAGGTATATCCTCATGACAAGGTGTTCAATGTACAGCACAGATTCTAAATATACATGAATACATTATGACCTTATCCACACAGCAGATGTGAATTGCATGTAGACTATATTATGTTATTCATACGGCATTTTTCTCTCGTAAAGAGAGGCAACTACAAATCGAATATAGTGGCTCTTCAGCTGCTGATGGGTTGGACAAAAAGTGAGAGGAACGATGTTCCATCCTCCGCACAATTAAGTAATTTCGGCTGATAGTTGATAAAGTACACCATCCTCTCTACTTTGAGCATAATGAATCATTGTGTGGAGCAACAGAATTAAAAAAAAATCCCATTTTCTTATCACATGTGTGGCTCTTTTTCAGACATTTTACCTGCTGACGTACTTTATTTCTAATTAAAAGAAAAAAAAATCATTGAGACCAGGACGTACTCTGCTGTGGAGTTTTTTAGTGCTTCGACATCAACAAATGTATCTATTGTAAAACGGTGGCTGCGAAGGTTTCAGAGGCATCCATCTAAAAACCCTGATGCATAAAACCACAAGGAAACATTACAGCCCGTCAGTTAACCAAGTCACAGGACCCATTTGGGATGACGGATCGCTGTGGTAACATTAAAAAAAGCCATCTGTTCACCAGAGGGACCGTTGCACTGCAGGCATCAATTAGTGCCAACACACACCCGCCCGCAACCGCACACAACACCAACTCGACAACAGTTTCACAGAGAGATCTCCCAAGCTGCGCTCTAACACAATCCTGCTAATTAACTCATGGAGTTCTGAACAGACACACACATCCAGACATTATTCATATGAATAACTTTAGCTAGGAAAACACCTGGAGGGAGCTGGCAGAAGAGCAGCTAGTTCAAGCACATGTGCGGCTCCACCGCCGCCCTGCTACAGAGCCTCTGTTGGGGGGGGAGAGTTATCGGGAACACATCTCAGAGCCGGCAGACACGCAGAGTGAAGAACAGGCTGAACACATCCCATTGCACTCCAGGGCACACACATCTGCACCTGTCTAGATAACACCAGAGGGGGCGGTGGGGGGGGTTATCTTACACGCTCGTGTACAGATCACATCCACTGTCTCTTCAGGTAAAAAAAAACAAAAAAAGGCTTCAATTTTTTAGGTCTGTACTGTTTGCGCACAAAGGTGCTCGCTCTCTCTCTCTCTCTCACACACAAACACACACACACTGCGTTGACATGTTCAGGCTGAGCTCCACTGAACCTGCCAGCTGAAGGATCCTGTGGCAATTATTTTTCCCCCAGCTTGTCCACACACACACACACACCAGCTCTCCTTGTTAGGAGGGTGCATTTCGGGCTGGGACATATGACCATATATTGTGGGACTAGTTATCAATGTCTACCAGCTCATATTTTCCTCTATCATTTACATCGGCACAGTTGCAGAGCAGAAACTGCGACCTGACTTACTTTATGTTAGCTATACGCAGTCTGGAGCAACAACGAACCCATGTGGAGAGGCGAGACAAAGGAAGCAAAAATCCGAGACAGAACAAGCCCAGGATAAACTCAGACAAGGTCAACTTGTACCAAAAGGATCTGCTAATGAACAAAGTGTTTTAATGCAACAGCAGGTTTGATCTTGTAGCGGACAGTCCCTATGCGTTTTTATTTCACAATATGCAGGAGTCACTTTGCATTAAATGTCAAGATTTGGACCTGGATCAATTAAAAACACTTTAATTCACAGGATTATCATAAAAAAAAGGCATGAAGCTATCTCTTATAGACATTTTACATAGAATTTAAGGATAACGTACTATATTGTGATATATATCTTTACCCCTTCGACCTTTAGCCCAAACTAAAGGACTGAGCAGTAGCGACCAGGAAGCAGAGTCACGGTATCAAAGTCCCGCCCAATTACAAGCAGGGCTCAGCTGTCAATCAAGACAGAGACTACTAGAGACTTACTAGAATGAGCAATATGCAATTTTTGGGACCAATACCAATATTAGGCAGTAAAAAAGTTCAAATATTTTTTTTTTTGCAATTATCCCCGTGAAAGATTTTATCAAACGTTTCTAATAAAAGATATGCAATGGAGGCAGAATAATTTACACATTAACAATAAACTTTGATTGCCTCACTTTAATACCTCACTGGAAATTCAACTCTCTTTTTCTGCATTTTTCTGTTATTGTTTTTTTTTTTTCATATCGACCAATATTGATAACATTTTTGCTGGTACCAATAAATATGTGATAGCCCGATACGTTGGTCAGACTTGAGTCGTGATAGGAGATTTTGTCCATATCATCCAGCCCTGGTTGCAATAATTTCAAGTTACTGAAGACAGACAAACTCAAACCAGGACCTAAGAAATGACGTTTTGCCACATTATCCGGACAAGGTCAGTGTTTTTGCAAGAAAAGGTCCTCAGTAGGTTACAACAATGCATGGACACACACATATATTGTATGCACGCGGTGTTGTGCACGCGCGTAGCACAAGATGAGGACATGCAGCTTCAGCACAGCTTCTGGTAAATAACACTGCTGCTGCTGCAGACCGGGAGGAACCCAAAAATGTGATCTACCTGCAGAAAAACTCGAACCAAGCAAAAGCACAGTCCCACATGTGCAAACACGGTGCATATAATAACGTGATATAGTACAATACTTCATCAGTGTAAGTGTTCATGTGGTCTGATGGATAATCTCTGAAATATACTGGCCACAATACTGCACTAATGCTATTAAAAGCATTGTAAACACCACACATTCACTCCGAAGTTCACCGGGACACAGTGTTTCTTGCCAACTGCTGCTGAGACAGACTATTTTCACTGCACTTAATTATGCGTCCTCTCCCCTCCTGTGACTAGGAAATTATTCCCCCTGCCGCCATCATCGGGGATCTTTTAATACCTTAAAAGCACCTGGAGGAAAGGAGGAGGTTTTCTGAAGGAGCTTATAGTTAGAGGCTTTTTATCTGATGGCGACGCCCCCTTGATCGAATGTCTGTGATTGATTGGGATTAACGTTTGGGCTGTTGCAGGAGCTCAAAACTACCTGTGGAACAGCAGTGTCGGCAATATCTGCAGCTGTTCATTTATTCATAACACGAAATTGAGTGAATCTCCAATCCTCAAATACACTCCTGTGATATTATTTTCTTCATAAGCCAGAGGGTTTCTTCTTTCATTCTTTTCTCAGCTGCTTCAGGAAATGAGATGAGTTATGAGAAGCAATATAATATGGTGACAACCTTATGTGTTATAGCCTGAATCTTGATTATAATACATTATCTGTCTCACTGTACGACTTTAAAAACATCTGCAAGGAGGGGTTTGAGGGCGGTGCTACAAGCTGTTGTTGGACACTGGAGAGAAAAACTTGGCCTGAATAAAAAAACACCAATCAACTTAATTCACTGTGAATCCTTGTCAACCCCCTTGTAGTTTTTAAAGCGTGTTCACTGAAGAAAAAAACAAGTGAGAATGTAAAAGTTCTGAGAGATCTGCAATCAGCCTTTGTTGTCTCAGAAGGCAGGAAAAGTTTTAGCAGCAGCCTAATTAATGTTGACAACTAAGACTATTCACTGTCACACCCGATTCCTTTTATTTTTTTTACTGACCTTATTTATTCAGAAGTTTTAAGTTGATGAGTTTAAAATATTTAGATTATACTGGAGAAACTTTAAAGGGGCATCCCAAATTCAAAAATACACATTTTCTTCCCTGAGTTGTGTTGCCACTTATGCCCACGAGGCTGTTTTGGAGATATCGGTTGCTTTTACTACAATATTATGGAAATAGACTGTGGCGCTAAAAGAGAAAGTATAAATCATGACCTGGTGACTGAATAATAATCCATTTATAATCCTTTAAAGAGTTTTAAAGGAAGTATAACCCAGAACGGCCTTTTGTCCATGTAAGTAGATGCATGTTTCCTGCTAGTGGTGATGCAGACACAAATTAACTAGAAAAAGTAATATCTACTGCTTATATGCCTCTGCAACAAGGAATACAAAGCAGACATCGAAAGCACTACCACTAACCCTTAAGTATATGGGGGTCAAATTGTTGCATAAAATAATACAAGTAAATAAGAAACTGTGAAACAGGTTAATAATAGTAATTGAATTAAATAAGCAAAGGGTCTGATAACGATAGGGAAGAGTGCCATATGATTCTTGGATAACTCAGTTTTTAGTTGGGCAAACCTGGATGTGAATACTAGCAAAATCAATTAGGTGGAGGGGATTTTTTTTTTGTTTTGTTGGCATTTTGGGAGAGCACTAGTGCTATTATTAGAGTTCTATAAGATTGACCTTTGACCTACCACAATCTAATCAGTGTCCGGAGGGACAGACAACCCAAAAACATAATGCCTCTGAACGTGTCCGTGGTATCTATAGTAAAGTAACCCATCTTTAACTGTATACTGCGTTTTGACACAAATTACTCAAAATCGGGACGTGTGTGAGCGTTATTGTTCAAAAAGATAATTACACTTAATGAAAAGACAAACGCAGCCAGACGTTCTGATAAAGAAGAAAATATAACGTCCACGTGATCATGTTTGATTTATTCTGCACTTGCTTTATTGTGATTTTATCATCTTTAAAATGACTGTGTGGGATTTTGACAGCCAAATTTTGCAGCTGCAATGGTGATAATTACATTTTCTTTTCTTTCAAATTAAAAGCCTCTTTTCATTCTTCCGCTCTGATCCGATTCATGTTCCTGACCATCGATTTCTGCAGCTATACATTAAAAGCCGTTGGTAGAAAAAACTACAAGCAAATGCACTGAAATTGTACATATGCATTAATGTTCGTGAGGATTCCTAATAAAAGTGGGAGGTAGATAAATATTAATGGACACTTTCCTCTCTCTCTCTCCACCACACACACACATGCAAAAATCACATCAGGCACTTTCTGCTCTGAGGAGTGTGTGTGTGTGTGTGTGTGTGCTCGATAACCAGTGGTCTGGCTACCCGCAGCTGCCTATGGGCCCTCTGAAGCGAAGCTGGCATCTCCAGCCAGCATGAGGTCCAGTCAGAGGCCACGCTGCCCAGTATGCCCTCAGTAAATAAATGATTCTACCTGTCAGACCCGCTATGCTTCAGCTTCACAGGGATGAGACATGGGCGAAAGTGTGTCTCTGAGTCACTTTCTACTGCGAATAGGCCATATACTGTATATGATGGCGGAGACCTTCAGCGGACTTCCATCTGAACCCAGACAGAAATACACACTCCCCCGATTTCACTGTTCTGTCAGCCTGTCAGACGCGCTTTAGCTTAAAACACCGACAGAATGAGAACAGCCTGCGCATCTGTGAACCTTTCACCTCTGGAAAACACATCACTATTGGCTGGAGGAGAATTCAAAAGAGTGATATTAACCTTAAACTGCACTTTTGTTTGTGCTGCAGCAGCCCCGAGGAGCCACTGACATCCCAGGGATCGTATGTATGTAATGTATGTGTGGTGAAGAAGGTGTTTCTGTATGTGCAACGTGTTGGAACGACTGTGTGGCCATGATGCCACGATGCACCCCGTGACGGTGTTACCACGGTGACAGCACTGCACATCGCCTCTGTCTTCTGTACAGGAGCTAAACGCAGACGTGAAAACCAGATCGTGCATCTCCTCCTGCAACGGGGGGGGAGATGATTATTTAGAGTCCTCCGTGAACATTTGAACAAGGTTAACTGGTGTAGTTAACCGCATCTCCGGCTGAATGACTGGATCCTACATGAATGAGCACTTTTCAAACACTCGGGCATCGACAGGGCAGCCGTTGTTGCACAAGGACAAAGAGCGAGGAAGAGCTCAAGGATTCAAGAGAAGATGATAACGGAAAGAGTCGAGGGGGCCACCTGAAACACTAGAACAATTTTTACAGTGCGCCAGCACAGACTGACCAGAGTAAATCTGCCGTGGCTTTAATAGGCCTGCAGATCAATAGTAGTGACTCAAAACGACCTTACCAAGTGCTGAGGCTTCATGTTTCGAAGCTT
>KV751358.1:1468324-1495804 GCA_001698575.1 Mola mola
GAGTCCTTGTTAAAACCTTGAACTCCTCTCTTCTCTGCACGCTCAAAAATCAAAATAAATATCTGCCTTTCTGAAACAGTCACATGGAGGTTTAGAGAAGGACAGGATGTTCCTGTTATGTGCTCTTATTCTTACGTTGTAACAGACTGAATTATTGTGCAGGGGGCACCAACAGTATGAATTTGACACATGAGTTTCATTGCAAGGTGAATTAAGCACCTCTCCACCTGTCCCAGTCACAATGGCTCCGCCCACTCTTCTGGCTGGATGGCACATGAAGTATGATTTATAAATCCTACATAAACGTGTTAAACATGTAACATTTTGTAGTTGGTCCATCGGCCCATTACAAAGGAGCTCATGCTGTTTCTTAAAATTGATACTCAGGTCTTAACTTGCATCTGTAAATGCAGGGACCGACTGTGATTACTGACAATTGTTTGTCCAAGTGTCCAAAAGGCTACGTGCTAATAACAATCAAAGGTCTCTATCAGTAAAGACCAGTTTTTCCAACATCATTGCTTTTATACTACTACTACTGCACACAAAATGAATTACAGCGTCGTTGGACATCTCATTGTTGAAGACGAAGGGCACAAACTCTCACAATTTTGCCTTGATAACTGTATTTTTTGACACAAAATCTTCCTTCTCATGCTGCACTGGGGATTGTTTCACTCTAAAGTCCTCTAAACATGGATATAATGCAAAACTAACATTTTCCTGCACATATGGGCCTCCTGTATGGACACAAACAGCGTTTTAGGTCACTACAAATGGATATTTTATTTATTTTTTAAAACAACGGTTACTTTTTATATGTGTGTACACGAAAAACAGAGCGTTTAGAACGGCGGCTGCCTCACCCTTCAAATTAATGCATGACCTTGTTTCACGTAATGAGCATGTTAGACCATAAAGTTGTCGCATAATTGTAAATAAATGAACATTTTGCTATTCTTTTTTAATCCAATTCAGCTAAAGTGGGTGAGGTAACAGTGATATGGACAGTATCGCCACCTACTGGCCTGGCGTGCCTATTGTTGCCTGTGTGTAGGAAGATCTTATAACGGGATTTTTCTAAACGGAGGGCAAAAAATGTCCACGTTAGTTTGATTATCAAACAATCAGTTTGCCATCCAGTCTGATAATGAGCCATTTAGTTAAAACATGTGTATTGGAGCTGGTTTACTAAGAAACGCTCAATGAGAGACACATAATTTCAAAGGAATGACGGTTATAATATTTGTTATAATTATGTGTGAAACCAAGTCATAATGCCTGACAGATCCAAGCATAGTCCTGACATGCAGCTGAATGAAAACCAGGCTGTGTGAATTAGGAGACATGGCATCAATGTTCAGTGATAATTTTGGTTAAAACCGTTCTGCTGTCTGGGCCTTTTGTATTTGCTTTTTACACATCCAAACCTTAGTGTTGGCTGCTGGTTTCCCCTTCTTTTTTCTGTCTATCTCCTCTTTTCACAGCAAGAAAAGATGTCACTTCAACTAAAAGCACGCCAGCACATGGCTCAACCCACGGCTGCGCCACACCAACGGCCCTTTTAACTGGAATTAGCCGTAGAAATACTTTTACATAACATACCACCAACACAAAGTACTTAGCATGCTATGCAACCCACTTTGAGCCACCAGAGACGGCTACAAAGCCTTCACTCCCACGGATCGAAGTGGAGAGTGTGGCAGAGTGCTTACACCCAGAGAAATAGTTTTATGAAAGTTTAAGCCATCTGTTTAAGATGAGTCAAAGCCACAAACAGCATAGAAACATGAACGCAAATGTCAACACGGGTTGCTGAGAGACTGAAACTTACAGATAAACGTGGTGGGAAAGTGTGGACAAGGAGATAAACAATCAGTTGACTCAATTTTCCCTCAGTCTCTCCTCGCTTTGTTCTCTTGCTTCATTTTAACTTCCTCCATTCTTCTTTCTCGAAACAAAACAGGAAAAATGACCCAGTTGATCGAGGCGGACGTGATGAATGGCCTTTTGTATGTCGTGCCTACTTTTATGCACCATCAAAACACCATTGTGCCAAAGTCCTAGCCTCCAAATTAAGCATTGCGGGGCATCAATGCCCCCTTATGAGGTGTGCTGTCAGAATGCAGGGGGAGGGCATTCATCCGCACAGAGTTTAGCTTTATCAAAGTCACACAGGTTTAAAGCATGCTATTGCTCACTGAATATACAAAAGACTAAGGGGTTTGGGTAAGGAGAAAGACTCAGTCCACAAATCCTCATTTCTAACATCAAACACCACTGTTCAAAGAGCCTTGGTGTGTGGGTGTGTGTGGAAACACCTCCACGAAATGCGAAACGTGAAATGTGACACGTGCCGAGTGAAGCAAGGAGTAAATAGTTAAAGCAGAAGTGGGCAAAGGAGATCTATCATGGAACAGGAGCACAGAATGAAAAATGCATCGGCTTCTCATTGCAGGTTTGCCGCGTGTCTTTGCTAGGAAGAAATTTCCAATTTCAAGCACTGTCACCTTGAACCGTTGTCGCCGGTGCGCAACCTTAATTGACAACCTCCAAGCCAAATAAGCCACTTTATAATCAAGTATTTGTCAAGTTGGTGGTCCCTCGAGGCTTCAAGGTTTGTTTCAACGAACAATTAAAAGTGGCAATGAACCTAACACACAGCATTCTGTTGACTTCCCTACTTTGAGAGGCTCTTCAAGGTCTGTAGGCACTTAAAGAAATGCCAAGAGGTCTTTGTGATCAAAAGGTATTATTGCTTTGAGAGATCAGACCAATAAAAATATTTCAAAAATCACCATAAGGGTTTATCAGCCAATTTTAGGGCTTCGCAGTAAATTGCAAAATAATCCAAATCGTAAAAAGCTGTAATTATTTGATAACAGTAAAATAAATGAGAAAAAGCATCATAATTAAGCACACTAGTGCTGCAGAGAGAAGAGATCTTTAATCTTTTACTTCAAATGTAGGGAAGCAAGTTTGTTTGATTTAAACAGGAACGAATGTCAGTTTTTTTTACCCAGTGAAAACTGTGAAGCAAATATTTCCACTAATCATACATAATATTACAACAGGCATCTTTCAGGGGAGCCATTTTGGCATGAAATTGTCTTAATGCAGGTGCCAGCAGTGATACTATTGAAGGTTCTGTCCCATTCAGGTCAAACAAGCTGGGTTCCACCAAGCAGTACGGTTCAGTTCAGTTCGGTACGGTACACATTATTTTGCATGCAGTTCAGACTGAACAGAAGTACAGTATGTCAATACGACAAGCGAAATTGAACCTTTCGAGCAGTAATACAAGACACTGAGCTTCTTTACCACTGTACCCAGTAATGGAGAAAGTAGTGTTTACTACAGACGTGTTTCTGGAAGAAAGAGCAGGATTGGATTGAACAGCTTCCTGCAGCACGATTCACTGTCACAGCAATCCCTCTGTAGGTGTCAAGTGTCTCCCGAGAGCTCACAATCACAAACAGAAATATTTTGTCGCTAACACTCCTTCTCACAGTCAGCAAGAGAAGCTCGGTTTCCGAACAGCAAACGAGTCGGGTGTGAAAATAAGCCTTTAGGGAAACAGACTTCATTCGTATGCTGTCAAAAGCTGGGCGAAATTCCTGCCATCTTAGAAAATAGACAACACTAGAATTTATATAATATTGACAAATATTGAATCCAAAAGGTTACAAAACTAGTTGTGTGAGAGCGAGACAGAGAATTTCACACCTGGCTGCATGATCAGCATGCCCGCGAACAAATCGATGTCTTCAGAGAGCGAACTGACAAAATCTATTTCTCTGGTTTAGTGTAAACTGTGCACAGAAGAGCTGAGGTGTTCCCACAAAGCGAAGCGGCTCAAAACTGCAGGCGGCTCATGCTGGTGGCCGACTACATATGGACTCCTCACAAGGATGTGTCAACCCAAAACTTTAAATTAGCAGCCGAGTGAAATATGACTCAGAGAGGGGTGGGGGGGAGTGAACAACTCCAGTGATTTCACAACAAAAACAGCTTGTGACCTTCACTTCGAGTGAAACTTTCATTTGTCAAGTGCTACTCTGACTGGTAAGGACTGGCAGAGCTCTCCGTCTAAGTTGTTCTGTGTTGCCGCTCGGCATGAAAACACAGCACTGCAATGTTTTAATGTTCGATTTAACCTTGCAAACAAGAAGCAACCATATTGTAGCCTCTCAGGGAGTCAGAAGCTCACATTCCAGATTAAAGGCTACAGCAATCCAACCAGTAAATTAAAGGTAGACAACGCCTCCACACAGCTTGATAAGGCAGAGACTCAGTAGACCTACTCATATTACACAATTCCACCACAACCAAGACCCCTCTGTACACATTGTCTTTTCGGGCGGCCGTGGCTCAGTGGGTGACCAATTCCTAACCCCACAAGCATTGAAGTGTCCTTAGGCAAAACACTGAACCCCAAACTGCTTTTGGTGCTGTGCCATTGGAGTGTGAAGGTTTTCTTAACTCCCAACTTAGATGATACCTCAACGAGTGAATGTGAAAATCATAAAGCGCTCTGACGGTCCAAGTGGGCTCCAAAGTTGCTATAAATAAATTCCATTTTACCATTTACATGGAACACCCCAATGGTGGAAAAACATCGCAATTTAGCGATTCTGATATGTGGCGGATGCAATAAGTAAGCTCCTTAAACTCGTGTTGTCTCCATGAGTTGAACTTTCCAGTTGTTGGCCTACTTTGGGTTAACCACTAACTGCTGCTAGCAGGTGTTAAATGTCTCTTTTGTGGGTTGAACTCGACACAATATCACAGCCCTTTCTTGCTGTTCAACCTGCCTTGCTCATTCCATTTATAAAGACAGTTGATTCATATCAACAACTACTCAGATAATCGCAAAAATCGTTTCAGTCTTTTCTATAACACAATTATTGAACATTTGTTGGTTCCAGCTTCTTAGATGTCAGGATTTGCTGTTTTCTATGTCATTTTTGGGCAGTAAATGAAAAGTGTCAGGGTCCGGTCGTGTTCATGTGTTTGTTTGTTAGCGTAAATATCTGTTTCCCATTTTATTTTGGATTTTTTTTGTGTCTTATTCCCCATGTCCTGTCAAGACTTGTCCCTCAGGTGTGTGTGATTGCCTCTCCTCCCTAAGTTGTTTTACCTGTGTCTAATTGTCAACCCCTTCCTTGTGTATTTAAACCCTGTGTTCCTCTCTCCTGGGCAAGATTGTCTTGTCTTCCCAGTGAGCAGTCCAGCGTTAATCTCTAGTGAGTTCCTTTTGTTTTGATCTTGCTTTGTTCCACGACTGAGTTTGCCTGTCCCTTAAATTGTACCTGTGCTAATTAGTTAGATCTCCCGGTGTCGACCCGTTTTCAGATTAAGAACCTCCCTGCGAGTCTCTGCATCATTGAATCCTCCTAAGCCTGTACCTGATAGGAGTCTTCGGGTTTCTAACTGTTATTTTAAGTAACAATGCATTTTGAAGACATGAATTTGGCCTCTTAAAAAATGTTATGAGCATTTTTCACTATTTTTGGACAATTTATAGAGTAAATGATTAATCGATTGATCGTGACAATAATAAGCAGATTAATAGATGATTAAAATAATTAGTTGCAGCTCTAGTTGATTCGGTGCTGTTAATACCTCTACTGCTGTCTCAAAGGTGTAGCAAGAACAATGTCAGGATTGGCTGTTTTTCTTTGTCATTTATGACAATTCATGAAGAATCATCAGGTTTTTAACTAATGGTTGAAGTAAAGAAGCAATTTGAATATGTCACTTTGGACTCTATACATTTTTTCGATACCTTGACCAATTCCTGATAATGCTTCATCATCAAAATATAGAATATATAATCAGTTTATGCTTGCGTGGTTCCTGACCTTGTTCATACCGACTACTGATTGATATGGATTTATGCAGTGACCGTACTAGTGGGTTATCCTCGGTGATCGGCAGTTTGGCTGATGCTATCAGAGCTGTCCTGACCTGCCAGCAACCTCCTCCGTAGACAAATTAAATTAAAACCTCATTTATATTTACTGCTCGATCCCTGATCCCCAGCCCGGTCGAGCCCAGATACGATCTGAAATCTTGAACCAAGAGAGAGGGAGGGTCCTTTGAGGGGGAGACCGTCAGCCAAGACAAATAACCTTTAATCATATGGAGCACCTATTCTAACTCCAGCTGGTGAACCTGTGAGGTGCATCTTTAGTACTCAGGCTTCTGTTCCCACAGCGGTGAGATGTTGTTAATAAGAGCATCTCGCCGCTCGCCAATTGAAACTCCGCCGCAGTTTCATTTAATCTGACAAGTATAATCTTCTGAGATTGCCCTCTCCCACTGTGATTGTTTGGAAAGCTTATAAAAGACTCACTTCATTGATCCGAAGACAATTTAAAAGGCCATATTGTTATTCCCATGCCATGATCACAAATAGACCTGTTGAAATGGAATAATGCCAAACAAAGCCAGTCACCGAGGGAGTCAACCATATAATAAAGGCTTAATAGTTTTATCATTGCAGTCTTGCTGTGTGTGTGCTGCTGTCTGTACCACAGTTCAAATGGAGTTCGTTAAATGATACTACAAGAGCTGCCATCGTCGTAGATGTAAAATAAGTAACATTTCAGAGGGAAAAACGATACGCGATACTCTATCTTTAAGTGTAAATGACTATTTTCATTGACAATCGGAGCCATTAGGAGGGTTTCATACAATCTGAAGGGATGCACCCAGACACCCTCTTACCTCTCATCAAGCGTTTTACCTCCCACTGCACCCCCCAGGGCAGTGTTTAAGGTTTACGATCTTAATGACCCACAATATTTCAGCTGTGATTGATTGGTGAAATCGACTAATGAGCTACAACCGACCACGCCGGGACAGAGGGTTTAGTCTCTGGGGCTCCTTTATGACTGCATTAAGCTTTGTGATTCCTGATATCCCCAAATCAATCAATGCCATTGGCTGCCGTTTGCGCTGCATGGAGAAACCACGGCATCAAACTGCACCCTGATTTTGCACTCCATTTGATGGGGGGGAAGATGTATGAGTCGGTGGTGTAATGTATTCATAAGGAAAAGGATGGAGAAATTGGTCTTGAGACATGATGAAGCGCCTGCTGAGATGTCTTTGATAAATTATGATGAAGCTATGCAAATAGGGCCTGCAGCTGGATCTCTTAGTCAGTCAGTGCAGTAGTAGACTTTCGCCTCGACTGTGTGAGGGATGAATCCATCTATTACTGAAAGTCTCAGTAGCTTGATATCCTGCATTATGATTTTGGTGCAGACATAAGCGAGGAGAGAATTCAAAATCAACACTTTTTGTGGTGGACCCTTGTTAAGGGACTAGTTATCAAACCCAGCATCACGACAAAGATGACTTTTACCCACAGAGAAGAGGCCTTAAAGGGAAGTTAGCACAAAACGCTCTGATAGCTGGATCTGAGCAGCTTCGATCCACTGTGTATCCTTTTCATTTCGCTAACCAAATAAGAGGAAAAGATATCATATCCTCTGACTCAGAACATTATCTCGAGGGCGATTAAATACTTAAAAAATTCATGAATGAAAAGGCGAGATAAAGCGGACATCCTTTTAACTGTATATATTCACATAGAATTTTTAGTAACTCCCACAGTCCTGATCGAGGAGGGAGGGGAGGCGGTTCAAAGACAGCGGAATTGCCTCTAAAATACTGATGGTTCCTCCCCAAGGCCCATCGACACATTTAGTCATTTTCACTAAATATTCCACCACAAGGTTAAACATGAATCACCAATGCATTCTGATTTTGCATTCACGTTGCAACGTAAGGGGCAGAAATATCAGCCACCTATTTGTAGTGCGTCCTTAGAAGCAGCTTCGAAGCCGGTGAGCAAACCACTGCAAAACTGAAACCAGATGCACTTCCATTCCTACTGAGAAGACTCTTGTATTTCAGTCACACTGCTGGTACTGAATACGAATCAAGGCTCTCGTTGTCAACAAGTTTAGAAAGTGGAATTTTTGTGCGATTAGCGCTTTGAAAATAGTAAAACATCTGGAGGAAAACACAATGCATCTGGCTCCGGAGCCGCTGTAATTAAAAACAATGTCATGTTAAAATGCTCTCAAGGCAAGAAAATGCAAATTTTATGCAGATTAGTAATGTGATTCAAGTATTAATTTGCCGTGCAGAGATGTGATTAGGTGAGCCGTCATTGGCGAAAAACATTATGGTGTGAAGATGCAAAATCTGGCGCTTTCCTTTATTTACTCTGTCTGAGAGATGATCTTTTCCTCGCCTGTGGCGCTAAGGGAATGTGCATATGAAGGGAGTTGTAAACCTTAGCCTGCAGAGAATGTCTCACATACATATGCTAACTGTTTATGTCTCTATAGGCAATCAAAGATTCTGCTAAAGGCTTTGTTTCGGTGGCCAATAGTGACCCCGGAATGTAGCATATCCTCCCACCTACAGAGGAGGACACTCACAAACGCACCTTTAATTTTGAAGAAACCATTTTCCTTCAATTGATGCATTAAGGTCAGCTTACTCTGCCTGATGAGACTTACTCAGCTTCTGACGCACTGATCCTACTTAGCCTGGTCAAGATGTCGAGATCATAGCGGCCTCATCGTGGTTACCAAAATAATGCGTCGCAAGTAGTGACATAAATAAAGATAGATGAAATGTGATCGCCTCATCCCATTATGCACATAAAAAGCAATAATCAATAAAAAATGTCAAGGATAAGGGCATTGCAGTTTTGTGCTGGTAACCTCAGTTGGGTTGGAGCCGTGGCATTAAGTTCCCACCCATCCAATCATGACCAGAGCCCATCTGTCACTTATGTTCAACCCCTTTTTAACAACAAAACTAACACTATAACATACATCAGTGTGATAAGTATGAACTTAAATGACAGATACCATCTCTGGGAAAAATGTATTTGTTCCAAGTACTACTTGATGCTAATATGTGTGTGTGGGGGGGGGTCGTTGTAACCTAAACTGGAGCCCACCACCTGATGCTTTAGTTTCAAAGAGTTTTAATGTTGTCCCCCTTTATATACCATTTTTGCTTATAAGCTGGGGAAGAGAAGTGGGCATTTACCTCACATAGCTCGCACTAATACGCTACTGACTTCAGGGCTCATACTCATACAACAATATCATTTCCAGTTTTAAAACAAACTTGGTTGGTCACCTGTTTGAGTATTATTTCAGATATCAGTGTACTGCATCCCACTGAACATGGCCACACAGGAGGTTATGAAGACCTCTGAGGCAAGCTGCGGAAAACTGACACATAATCAATGTGGAAAATTTCATTAGGAGGCGTGATCTGAAAGACACCTGTGAACAATAAGACCTGACACAGATAGACCTGAGCACTGACACCATCGGAGTGCACCGCCAATCAAAGAGCCGCTACGGTCATAAAGCACTGACGGCCGTTTTCCAGTACTTTACACTTCATACGCTCCGTCACACCTCAAAACACGCAGTTTTCTACTCTGCTGGTTATGATGCTCCGTGAGATTACAGCTAAGCGCAAGTCTGATATTAAAAAAATTCACCCACAGACCCACGTCAATACAAGAGGACTCTAGTGGTCGCGGTTGCACCCATTAAAACACCTGCTTTATATTTTGTAGTAAATAGGAGATATTTGTAAGCAACAGGAGCTATCTGTGACAACTGCATTTAAAGCTTTAGAGAATAAACAATTATACTTATATTCAGTATTTGCATTTTGCGCTTATAATTGAAAGCAAATGTGAAAAAAAGCCATGTTTAATCAGAACCTGCATGCTTGTTTTATGATATGCTGTGTCTCATCCTCCAGTTGAAGCCGCATGTAAAATGTATGTATGTACTGCATGTGTTTACTCGGTCGCTCAGACAGGAAACACTTGCGAGAGGAACTGACACGAGGAGCCGCTGGGATGCACCATATTTTCCCCTCAGTAATTAATTCAGTAATTCCCTTTGATGACAGAAGGAACCCAGAAGACTGAAATGCATGCAGGGTGATAAGGCCTCGGCTTCATTTAACAGCAACACTGACGCGGTGAACCTCAGAGGCAACATTAACTTATTCCAGGCTTCTGTTGTAGGGCCACCGCGTCTAGCTATCATGAAAGCCCACTTTGAAACCAGAAAAGACTTACATCCGTGACTGAGCGGCCATTTGACGAACGGACAGGAAGCTCAGGCCAGTGTAGACGCAACATACCTGACACAGCTGGCTCTCGTCCGAGGCAATATGAGCTCCCTCTCCTCATAGCATCTCTGCAAAAGAAAAAAAAAGAAGAGAATCGGGTCGTGAAACTGATACGAGGCGTCAAGAAAGGATATATAAGAGAAGGAAAATAGACTCTGGCGATGACGTGCATGTGTCACTAAAGTGCAAATTTAATTTTCAAACAAATATGTTTTCTCGAGGCTGCAATGTGTAATCTATATTTAGCGCAGTTGAAAGTTGAACCCAATCTGTCAGAAAATTAAACCATGCATGAGAACTCTCAAGCAGCAGATACACATATATATATATCTGACTCCACGCAAACTGCAACGGCTTGACTCAGCTGAAATTGATCCTGACACGGACCATGAGGGGAGTTTAAGCGCAATCAGCCGATGGCTCATCAGTATGCTGCAGCCTCCGCCGCTATTTCCTAACTATGGCAACAAGCAGGCGGAGACGGCGGAGGGCTCTATTGATGTATGCTCTTTTATGAGAACTTATCATTCAAGATCCACCTATGCCCAGAAAAAAGGTCAAATAAAATTCTCTCCCATCAAATTGAGTTTTTCGCTTGATTAATAAGCGGCGGTATCGGCCACTTCCAAACATTTTCAGGTATTCATTCACCTTGGAGGAATACCACATGACATGCACAATTAGAAGATCCCTCCCAAAAAATGTTTCACTCTATCGACGTTGACGTCTCACTGTGTCAGCACAGTCGTGGCGCTATTGAGCAGAATCCTGTTGTCTTGTTATCTGTCCTTTAATATATGATGCACTAAACTGCAGGGCAGAGCTGGTCCATTATTATTGACCACCCTTAAACTTAAATCTGTGGAAAATCTTCATATTTGAGGATATGAAGCGAACACGTTGGGCATTCTAACTGATAGTCAACATGTATTGTTTCATTTCTTTAACATACAACCATTTAAGCACCTCTGCAGGGCTTCAAACTAAATTGTCGAGGTCCAAAGTTTTTTGTTTGAGCAGCGGCAATATTACATGAGAAATTCATAGGGTTATTGAACATATTTTATTCATGTTAGGATGTTACACTAACAGAAAGGCACAGCTCACACTGCATAAGTTTATTGGCTGAGAAAATAAAGTACTAGAGAAAGTGACCTGGTAAGGGTGCTCGATGAAAATGTAAGGGATCATCTGCCTAACTCAAGTCCTGCTGGCCAAATCCGGCCTGCCAAAACATTTTGAGAGCTTAAAAACGATATGACTTTCTTAAAATGCAGCCTCAGTCGTGATCTGCAGCGTTCAGTTAACTTGTCAGTGTTTTCATTATCAGCGATTTTCTAGTCAAAGGATGAAGTTGAGAAAAAAATATGAATAGTCCCAAAATGTTCAAGACAAGAAATGTTGCCAGATGTAAAAGCAGAGGGATCTAAACTGAAGAAATAAATACTTCTCTATAATATTTATCCCAACGTAAAATAGAAATTTGCTATTCATTTGAAATGTTTTATTGTCGATGGATGAATGATAAATTAATGAGATTTATGCTATAAGAACACACATAAATGTGCCTTTTAAGGGATTTACATCAATGTAAAGTATATGCTTTTGTTCCCAAACTCAATTTTTTGAATAAACTATGCATATCTTAAATATCTGCTAGTTATTCATTCATTTGTTGCTAAAATCTGTAATCATTAAATGCAGAGACAATTATGTACTAATATAACAAGGAGTGGATACATTCATATAGTCTTGCAGTTACAACAGGTCCTTTAAGGGCAACTGTAATAATGATGTGGGCAAGGATGGAAAATCCAAGTCTGTATCATTGTCAAATTGTCAAAATGGAGTGGGGCAAAATGGAATTGGAATATCTATGATCCAGTCCAATAAAAGTTGATTTATTCCATCAGATAGGTTGAACTATAGGAGACTACTGGATCCCTCAAGCTGGGCCTCATCCTCTGGGAAGCAATAATGTCAGAATACATTTTCATGGTTATCCACTTGATAATTTAGGCTGCAGCTGATGAATTTCTTTAACTGTATTGGCTTGTGAGTGCAGCTCCGGAGGTGGAGTAGTCGTCCACTAATTAGAAGGTCAGTGTTTCGATCTCTGGCCCCTGCGGTCTACATGTCGAAGCTGAACTGAACCAACTGAACGCTGCCTCCATCGAATGCTTAAAGTCTCTGATGACCGCTACGCCGACGCACAAAGCTGTTCCTTTTAGAAAGCTGTAAATTAAAAGATGAATCAATTAGCAAAAGGGTTTCTTGTTAATTTATCAGCTTATCTTCAAATCAATGATTGTTTCAGCACGGTGGTATTTCTAGTCCGGAGCAAAGTGGGGAACTGACACTGCCTTCCTGGGCCTTCAAACTAAAGTGGAAAGAAAAAGGCAAATAAAGGCATACACCATGAAGTTGTGACTGTCCGACTGCCGCGAAGGTTGAGCGAGAGAGAGGAACCATCACATCAGGTCAGGATGGAACCCTGTCACTACTTCCACTAACAGGCAGAGAGCAGTGCGCGCTGGGTAATTGGGAAGAGCTCCCCGGCCTCGGATTTGAGTGGCATGTCTCGGCCGTGGCATGAAGTCATTTACCTGACTGCTGCTTAGATACAGCTGTCGGCTCAGTGTTGGAGTAATCACAGCTGTCCATTAACAAGCCACTCACGTGCCAGAAAAGGCTCTAATGATAAACCACAACCACATTTAATGACATAGACACAAAGCTGCCAATCACCGTATACCGACTAGTGAATTACCAACGTGTTTATTTGGCCTTTACACAAGTCTGCCTTACTACAGAAGCTCAATTATAACATGACTCGCGCCATTAAGATAATATTTCTGATGCTTGAAACAAAAAAAAAGGCACTGGGAACCTCATCTCCTCTCCACCCCCCGTCACTGTGCTAATGATCATAATATGAATTATTGCCATCATTACAGTGGGTGGCCAAGAAATAACAATGGGTCTTAATTATTCAACGAGAAATAATAAAGGGAAAGCAAATGCACCTTTAGTTTCTGCTGCCAACAATCATTAGAGCTTGTATCTCTCTCTCCCCTTTGGGAACAGAACATGGCTCGATTTCTCTGTTGTGGAAATCGTTTCCAAGATAGCGATGAGTGATGAGCTCGTTTCCCCCTTGAAAAAAATACTGCTTGTGTTGTTTGTCTACGAGTGCTCGAAGCGGAAATTACCCTAAAAGCCCAATAAAATTTGCTTTTCAGTGTTTATTTTTTCACCCAACTTCTAATCTCTACTGGTGATTTTTATTGTTTCTTCGTGCTATTATAGTGACGACTGCTACGATAATTTCACTTTTCAAGTCAGGTTTTGGTTCCACAGTTATTTCCCACTGGACTATTGTATTATGTCTCAATCCAGACTTCAATTAAGTGTTAAACATGTGGAGAATAAAAGTATTTGAGGCTACCCTGACTTACATACAGGTCTAATGTTTACCATGTTCACCATCTTAGTGTAGCTTGTTAGCATTCCGATATGTCCTAATTAGGGCAAATCACAAAGCACAGCTGAGGCTGACGGTAATAATATCACCGGTGTCCACCACAAGCATGACTCATCCGCGGCCCAACTTCACAACAGAGGCAGTGTGTTGCCATTTACAACTCCAGTTTGTGCCTCAAAACCCGATTCACATAAATATTCTTTTTCTTAGCTTTGGATTCAGCTACATGGCTTTTATAACATCTTTTCCCTATAACATTATGACGTGACAAGATCCCGCGAAGGTAGTATCTAAAGAAAGAACAACCTTAAGGACACTCAGTAATTGGGGACATCCCTATAACATGATGGAGAAAAGCATCTATATTTTTACAATCCCTGCCATCACTCGTGATATCACAGTGGCCAACTGGCTTGATTGCCTTCAAAGACAAACACTAAACCAGCCTGTTAGCCAGTTGTGATTGGGATCTCTATCTCTTGGGATTGTGAAATATTAAATATACAGTTTTTACATTAACTTCAAACATAAATTACGTCTGGGTATCATAATTCCTGGTTCGCAGGGCCAAACTCATTAGAGTAGACGTTTCCTGAGAGATAAAGGCTTTAGCTGAATTTACAAATCCGCTAATACTGCAGGGTTCCACTGACCTTTCAGAGTGAGTTGCCAATCAAATTTCAGTCCTTCTAAATGGAGACATGGCGATTACAGCGGACATCATTTGAGCTATAAACCGCTGCCCTTCAAAAGGAAACCAAGTATCAGAGAGAATGAGTGCGGCTTAGACGAGATGAATTCCTCATCATAGAGGAAATACCACAGGGATTTCGCTGGGGTTGTCCTGGATCCGGTTTCTTTTTAGTAATGACCTAATGGCTAATCGACACACGTCATTCATCTCAGCACCATATTGACACTCCAACAATTATAATTAGCGATCAAATCTGCCATCTGGTTTTGCTGCCTGCGTGTGGTCTGAAAGGTTGAAGCGCATACCTTCAGATCCTGAGATACCCGCTGGGAAGAATAAGATAATTAACTTTAAGCCTGAAGGCATACCGAAGACTTCCTGTCAGATGCTGTAAGCGTTGTTGAGAAAGTCTCTGACGACATGCGGCGGATGTGGAGAGGATATTTCCTTCTTTTTTGGTATAATTAGATTATTGCTCAGGTGATTCGTGCTCTGTCGACACCCAAGCTCAAAACTAACCAACACTGGGGCTCACTGTGTTCAATTTATAACCCAATGGAGTAATTCAAGGTCATATTTCACACCCCTTTGCTCACTGAACTGAGTTTGAATTGAAATTCTATGTGTCAGGATCACATGGGTCTTCTGTCGAACCAAAGCTATGGCCTCGATTTAAATGAACGGCTGCAAGCTGACTTCCCCTTGACTTGAAGAGCAATTTTATACCTCTTTTAAGCTCAATGATGATATCCCCACCTCCCAAACAACTCAACAGATTATTGCCCCAGTGTTCCTCTGTCTCCCTGAATGTCTGCCTAATACATCTTAGCTGTTTAAAAGGCTATATACAGTATTAGATTGCATTGCCCTTGATGACTTAGGTCGTGTTCATACTTAACGGTCTACTTTCTTGGTTCGCACCAGACACAAGATTGTTTCATTTTTCAGCTGGTGAGGTTTGCTGTTCACAAAGCCAAAACCCAAACGGACTATAAATTGGAAATAAAGGGCAAAAAAAAAAAAAAAAAAAAAGACATTTGCATGGAAATGCCGTTCAATTATTGGTCAGAAAGTCAAGGCCACTTGACCCCCATCAACCAGCATCTAATGAATAATTCAATACTACGTGTGTTTTTTTGAAAGACCTTCTGAAATTACACAGCAGTACCAGAAAATGGCTGGTAACTTTGTTGTAGCTAAGTTAACTTAATGATATCAGGCACAGGTTGCAGGTAAAGAATTAAAGATGCGTATGAGCAGCAATTTTACGGTGTAAAACAAGCACAATGAAACTAACATTCTCAACTACTAGCTCATACGTTTCAGTGATAAGTACTAACAAGGAGTATTTCTACTACTGCTACATGAGCTTCCCTTACTCAAATAAAAAGGAACCAGGAGATACTTCACTTCAGGAGCTCAAAACGCTGTAACATTGCCTCTCATCCATGACAAGATCAATGCTTACCTCTGAGTGGCGATACAGAAATAAATACAGTCGTTCCTACGTGAAATTACTCACAACACGGTCTTTAATAATGATGATTCTTAATAAGCGGGTCGTGATTTCTGAACGAGACACTCCTGTTGAGTTTATCAGAGGTATTAATTTACCGCTTTGAGCACCGATTTTGAGTTGCCATCAGGGTTGACTCACACCGTGCAAGTTACCATTAATACAATAAAAACACAAAATATGAATTTGTCAATCTGAGGTAAACTGTGCCTTTATGTTACCCTTAAATTTGATATATTTTGGTAAAGGTTTGGACTTTACTCAGGTAATCAACACGATTTGCTTTAATCATGCTAAGAGTCTGTGCTTGTTTCTTCAAGAGCAGAGTTTTACATCAGAAAAAGCTTGACGACTATCTAATTTGAAACCTCCTGTGTCTTAATTAATCAACATACAGTATATTTCTTTCAGAGCGAAGCCTGCCAAGGTGTTTTTAACGTGACTACAGGTTTAAGTGGCTGACCTTTTCAATGCATACTGTGTTATGAAAGCCCTAATTAATGGGGCCATTAGAATCTGAGCTCCTGTCAATGAAGTCCTCAAAGATTTAGGTCTCTCAGCAGTAACCGTCCAAGGCAAATGTCAGCCCACGACAGTAAAAAGGCAACCTGTTCTCACTATGAGGAATGAAAGAATGCCTACCAGTGTTGCTTGTAACATTACCTCAAATTTCATTAATTAGCATCTAAACGTGCAGGGTTATGAAACTGTCATCTGACAGTGGACAGTCTTTCTCAAAGACTGGTTCAACTAGTATCAATTAATTGTTTTCACTCGCCGTGTGGAGCCTGGGGAGAGAGAAAATGGAACATTTTTCTCTCCTTCTGCTTATATTCCCAGCTGAATTAGGTGATGGAACACAGATTTACACAAGGGACAAGCCGGATGAACACTTGCTCCATCCATCGTCGCTATTCATAAAACATCCTCTTCACGCTCACATAACAACTTATATCCTGTGGAGGGAAGGTACATCCCTTAGCCTCTGCCTAGTTTTCTAGCTGCCAATGCAGATTAAAAGGAGAAAATTGAATATTAAACTACAGTGTGTCCTCCTATTGTTTCCCTCCTTCCTCCGTCTGCCGTCGGTGCAGATAGAGCAGCTGCACTCAGGAGGGAGAAATAGGTCATGGCTCCCTGATCGCCTCTGCAACCTCTCCGTTCATTATGATCATACTAAATGAGAGCAGTGCTCTCCGAGCGTTTTTCAGCATGAAAGTCCGTGTATTGCCTTCAGCATCCCCTTTCCTCCGTCTCACCAAGCAAAAAGATGATTAAGTACCAAGCTCCAGTCGGTGTGAAAAACAACAAATAGGACACATTGAATTGTACCTAGGGCCAACCAGTGTAATTTGGACGGCTGGGTGCAGCTGTGAGAGGCATCTTTTCCCTGGGTTTGGTCAACGTGGGATCAGTGGAGCCTGAAGTATTGCCTGTCATGCATGGATGAGCCAACAAATTATGTAGCCCCTAACATGGGCTGATCAGCATAAATTATATATATATAAAAAAAACTGAAGCAGTCAGACATTTGAGAAATTCCAGGAGGATTCAACCCAAGTGCTGAATTTTCTGGGGACAGAAGAAAGATTTTGACATTTTGCGCACTAGTTTTAGTCTACAGCATGTTTTTTTTGGTCTGCAACTGAAGGGATCTGTGCGAGCTAACGGACCATGGATGGGACATTGAATTAAACTCACAAACGGTTACTAAAAAGCATCCCTCAAATCTACACCGAGGTGATGTCAGAAGTCAAACGGCGAGCAGAGCTGAATGAGCTGCTCTTACCTGCGACGCATGGACCTCATGGGCCACCCAGTCCTATTTCACCCGAACAGCTGAATACATTACAGGAGATTGCTCATGCGCAGGGACGAACGCGACACAACTACTTTGTAATGTTGCAACCAAATGGAACGTCTCTTTGTCGGCTTGCTCAATATCAAGAACTAAACGTCCGCCCTTAACCTGGCCTGTACCACGAGTCTCTGCAGCTGAAATGAATATCAAGGACTGACTGACTGACAGGTGATCCGCACTGTCTTTAGAACTATGATGCATGATATAGAAAAAGGGAAAGAAAATAATAAATGCTAGCAATAGAATCGCAAATCAAATTGGAACGAAAGTATATTGTCCCAGCCCTACTGTGCCATATCATGATACTGGATCAAATCAGCGCTAAATTGTGCGTGTTGATCCCTCCACACTGATAGTGTGCATAGATAAAGATATTTGTTGATGTATCAGGTTTCTCATTCTGCTCTTCAATGTGTTTTTTGTACTGTCACATCATGAATTTCTTTATGGAGATAATGAAACAAGTAATTTTGTAACACTACGTAAAATATGTTGGGTTTTGGTTTTTTTTTTTTGCTGAAGCAGCACAGCCTCAGACACTAGTAATTAGACTTATCCCCTCGAGTTTGCAGTAAGCCATAACATTACTATCAACTAGTCCCTGCATTAATTGATGCTTTCGTTTTGTTAATGGCAAAGTCACCGTACTAATATTGCATGTTGGAAAATTAGATATTTTAAGTGATTAATGTAAACTAAAAGTTCCCTGGAAGGATTTAAACTGTTAAAATTGTCAATGTTTGTATAATCAATTTACTTAGTTGTTTCTCTCGGCATCTACTGCTCAGCCTATATTGTAATACATGAGCGCGATAACACTTTGGCACATTCAGCCGAGCCCAAAATAGATCTTTCCTATGAGATTAGATTTCCCATTTTCATTGTGGAAGAAAATATGCTGAAACTCTAGCAAATGGCATTATTGAATGACTTTATGGAACACATGAGAAAATCATTTTTGTGCACTGTGCATATAGATGTTACATTACAAAAGCATCACGCTGTCAGGGAGAAAGCGTTGAAAATATATGATAGAGTGAAGAGACGCTGTAGGGAGGAATATAGAGAGATAGCTACAGGTTAAGGATGGCTCTCTCCACCACCACCTGCGGTTGTCATTGCAATTGAGTTTTCATTGAAGCTCCCTCCCGTCACCACCTCCTTGCCCCTGACAGAGGAAAGGAGAGACAAGCCCTTGATGAGAGCATCCTTTGATCCCTTGAAGGCGCCTCTGCTCCTCCTCCTTTCTTTCTGCCATCACCCTGCCTCCGCCGGGGAGCTGTCAAAAGTTCAGAGGACTCGGTCTGTCCGCTCGGGTCCCTCATCGCCTCTTTCATCCTCAGGCCCAATGCTTCATGATGCCGGCTTGCGTCCAAGAAGGACCCCCTCCCCCCGCCCAAAGTCTAGCCTCGGCCAAGTGGCTGCCTCCAGTTAAATCCGAGTTAGCTTTTCCTTTTCGAGCTGCAGCCATTAGCCCTCACTGAGGGCTCATTCTTTAGAGGCTAATTCTCGCAACCGCTGAACCGAAGTGCAAGCAGCGTAATGTATGAGTGCCAGCCACAGCAAGGTGCCACGCTTGCATTGATCAGGGTTAGGCATTTAATGTGCATAACAAATACTTAATTTCTGTTGTTTTTCCTTTATTTATCAAACATGGCCAATCGATTCACGCCCAGAGGGAGGTGTTTCACTCACAGCGGGGCCTTTGATTTAGTCTTGTTATTTATTTTGTGCTCTGACCTCTCTGTTTATCAGCAGTATTTCATGACAGAAGCGCAGCTGGACGTGCGGCTCCCACTGAGGGGTTCACGGGTGTCGTCTCTGCGGCCCAGCATTTGTTATCTTCTCGTAAGAGATCCGGCGACTGCCCCACGCTTCAACCACTCAATGAGCCAAGCCCGTGCCCGACTCCAGTCCCTATTACATATTCAATTAAGTTCGTAGTCTCCTCGCTGCTAATCGTGATGAACATGCAGGGCGTTAATTTCTTTGTGTCCCAGTCTCAAACAAAAGGAGACAGCGGGGGGTCGACGAAGCGTGCAAGTTGACTGGATCCCGGGTTGCCGCGGAGCAAACCGATGGCGGTTAATGATGCAAGCCAAGACGAAAAGTGTTGGGAATGAGATGTGAAACGGGCGCACAATGTATCGCTGACATGGATCATGGGGGAATCACAGAGAGAGAGATGACTTGGAAGAAAGACACCTCATGTGACAGTCTGGGAATGCGGCAAGATTATGAAAATGCCTTAATCAAACTGCCGATGATCAGCCAGTTGTCGTCTAACCATTTAATTGGTAAATCTCCTACAGGACTATTTCAGATGCTCGGACATTTCCACTCTCTCTGCTTCTTCTGCGAGCCATTTTGCAACCCGCCAACACCCAGCCTCCGCGTTGTAACGCTGTGTAGAGCTACAGCTAACAATTTTAATTATTGATTAATCGGCTGATTGTTTTTCCGATTAAATTGTTAAAAAAAAAAATCGTGAAAAATGCTCAAATTGCTTCTTCACTCCAACTAAAGGTCCAAAACTCAAAGACTATATTCATTGTGTATTTTAGAAACTGGCTCAAAGATACAGCTACAGTTTTTTTTGGGGGGGGGGGTTTAAATGCAACCTCAAACTAAACAGCTTTTAATGTGAAATGTGATAAATCACAGGTTTTCTTTGTCTTATGAGATAGTACGCTGGATATATTTGAACAAAACACTTATTTTTTAGTATTTTCATAATAAATTATAACATTTAATAGTCTGAAGAAATAATCGTGAGCATAACTGACATAAATTAATCATTAATTGCAGCTCTACTTAAGCTACATACATCTTCCACCAGTGTGTCACATAAAATGTATATTTACAATAATGTGCTAGACTGTGGAGCAGCCTATATGTAAGTTCCCTTTCAAACGGACATGAAATGTCCCAGCACCGATCGGATGTGCAGTCATGTGATGTCATCACATCACGTGTTTAATCTATTTGCGTAAACTGAAACACTTGTCAGGTGTCTTCGCTCTGTAGTCGTCTGAAAGCAGACGGACCGTGACTCACACCCTGCCAAACAACGGCTGCTTTTGGAACCCTCAGAGCGATGACAACAACTCGCGCTCTACATGAAAGGGATTTGTTCACACCGATTCCAAATTTATCGCCTCTCTTTCAGCAAGGCCATTAAAATGCTCTGAGGAATCCACGGGTTCAAATATGGGTGATGTGTTGCGAGAGTTGGCCTTTGGATGCGGATGCATTAGTGAGAGTATAACCGGTTCATTCTCTTTGCTTCATGCATCATTTGTTCGCAGGTGCTGAATTAGCACTTAACATCACATGTCGAGGAGGCCCTTTTGACCAACACTGAGAGGTAAAGTAAAAGAAATCGCTGGTTTCCGTTGGTGCAAAGGAGAAGTCGAAGCCATTTCACTGACAAAAGATGCTGTTAATGCACAATCTTTCCAGTGTAATGCTACAGGTTCGGGATGCATAACCCATCCATCAATCCATTTTCTACCATTTCTTGTCCTGTCCAACATCCGCTGCGTAATTAACACCAAAATATTAGGTGAAATATCCAAATCTCAAGAAGCTGCGATTATTTGCTAAAAGATCATAACAAATGTCACATCACCATTATCTAAATCGTTTTTTTCCAGTGAAAATGAAAAATTGTGATGCAAAATTTCCGCTAATCGTGAATCTTATGGTCAAAATAAATGCAGTGTTTCTGACCACCCATTTAATATGATTTTAATATCTTGTTTCCGCCTTAAAGAATCAGCAGTTCACACTGTTATGACAAAAACTGACTGTACACAGTCAAGAATAACAACGATTGGTCGATTACTAAGTGGAAAGAAAATAAATCGACAGCTCAGCTGACACTTGTTTAATCGTTTCTGTCTTGTTTCAAGGAAAAATTGTCGAACATTTGTTGGTTCAAGTTTCTCAAATGTCAGTATTTGCTGTTTTTCTTTGTCATGTCTGACACCAAATAAAGATTTTGGGGGTTTTAAGCTGTCGTTTGGAGTCAAGAAGCAATTTGAAAATGTCCCTTTGGGCTCTGAAAAAAATGTGATGAGCCTCTTCCAATGGATAGAATAAATAATTAACCAATTAACAAAATAGTCAATGATGAAAACAATCGTATACCCCTCCCTCACCGTCCTCTCCTATCCGTTCTGTGGCGTAGTTTAGTCTGACAAGAAAAGAGAAGTCTCCCCTCCTTTAGGTAAAAGTTAGTTGTCATCTTTTCTTATTCTGCTTCGGATTGTTGCAGGGGATTTTCTGTGCCTCTCTGCTCTGGGCTTGTTGGTTGTCACTCCAGACCGCATGCAGTGAATGTAAAGCAGGAGCCAAATGGATATAAAAAGTTAGCGAAGGCTGCAGTCCGGGTGATCTTGGGCGGTGTCATAGTTTAGGTACAACCCATGGAGCTAAATAATACCAGGCAGCTGCTGCTGAAAGTTCAACACAGCAAACTCTGAGTGGCAGGTCAAAGTAGACGGCATTGTTTCTCGCTCCTGTCGCTGCTTTCGACATCGCTTCCCCTTTTGTCGCTCTTCGCTCATTAAAATGACTGTGAAAATGACGGGTTACCATGCAGCGGTGTGCAAAACCAGGTCGCAGCCACTGCTTTGCAAGAGTGGGGATATAAAAGACAGAGGGAAATATGTTTTGATAGACATTTTTCTCTCGTCCCACCACATATATCCTCCTATCGCCCAGCCCGTAGCATTAATTGTTAATTGCTCTGACACAGCGAGATATTATTTAGCTTTGATCCGGTTGTTTACTTTTGAGGTTTAAAGTTGGTCTAGAAAAGACTGACGCACAAAACCTCAAATAAAAATTTATAGCCAATGGTTAAATAAGCAAGGTCCCTAAACGCATCGATCTGTAAGCAGCAGAAAGCACACTTGTGAACTGAACCATCAATGACACGCTGCCTTTTCTTCTTCAACATTTCTCCCCTTCTTTGGTGGCTACTTTGACTGCACTGCGAGCGTAACCAGTTTATCTCCCAAATCTCCCAATCTTCCATCTGCCTCTCTCTCTGTCTCCGCATACACGGTGAAAATCGATGAGAGTGACAACGCGTGGGAGGCGGCGGCTGCCAGAGCTGCGTCATCCAGAGTCGCTGGTGTCACGTCCACTGTACCCTGCACTGGAGCGCTGCCAGAGTGCAAAATCTTACCACTGATGGCAACCATGGTGATGGGGACCGTGGGATCCCTGTAAGTGTCATTAACTGGCACGGGTGAGTGCTGGTCGTGACAGGGCCGCGCCGCACCATCACGCACGCTGCACCTGGCGCAGGTCTGACGGGGGAGGCGGCCGGTGATGGGAGGAGAGCTGACGGCGGCTTTCAAAGAAGGAAAAGCGTGCGAGGGCATACCGGGAGCAAAACTCCAGGGAGGCTGAGAGTAAGAACTCACGCCGCAAGGTGAGAAAGTGAGAGGCAACGTGGGAAGCAGAAAGAAGGGCAAGCGAGCGAAATAAGGCTGACTCATTCCCCGAGGCTCAACTGAAAATGCTCTTACTTCTTCTGTTCTCTGTCTGCCGAATCCATAATACGCTGACTAGACGGGCCGATCTCCGCAGGAAGCAAATAATGGATTCGTAAAGAAGTAGAGTCCTAGACTGTCTGTTTCTGAAGCAGCTTTGTGATGAACACTGACAGCAGGCTGCTGTTGCTGGCTGGGAAATTATAAAGCGGTTGCTACATTACTGTGCTGCACATCACGATGGCCAACTTTAATGTTACGGGATTAGGAGGGATTGGTTTCCTGGATTATAGCTGTCGTTAACCCCTCTCAGATGAACCCACAGAGAAAACAAGTGGAAGCACACATAGTAAAAGTCCTCTGCAGGAGGTGGAACGAGGACAGCTCCGCCATTTCTTCGCACACCAAAGCAAAGTTGTTCTAGACAGGAATAATCTGTGCTTGGAAGCAGAAAAAGAAACAAAACAGACTGCCCACGGCCCAACATTACCGAAAGCTCAATGGAAGAGAACAAAAAGGAAGGCGTGATGGTTTTACTAGTCCAAATAGAAAAATCACTCACTGTAATTGGCCTGCCTTTCTCGCGCCGCAGACAGCTGCGTCTTCCAGACCTGCGCAATAATTGGCTGCATCAAATCCAGACTGGGCTGCTTTCGGCCTATTAAGTCGGCTGAGGCCAGGGCTGTTTAAAACATACGCGCTGCTCACAGGTAAATTACTCGGAAGGTTTGCACGGCGCAACAGCCTTTATTTGTTCTCTGCTTGCACACAAACTCGGTGAAGACAAAGGCAATGAGACATGTGGTCAGTGTGTGCATGCTTTCTGTTCAGCTGTGCTTTATCTATGTCCTTTCTCCTATATATGATTATTAAATGCTTCCTGCTTCGCTATGGGAGGTAACCCACACAGGGTGTTTATTCTTTTCTCACACCAGGGCAGCAACAACACTCTCGACCAGGCTTGTTTTGTGCACGTGCTCACATATCAGACCCTCGCATCCAGCAGCACCAGATGGATCCTCGTGACATATCCAGGGAGAAAAATAAGGACAACAGCTGTCAAATCAGTGAGCGGAGGGAGGGATTCCTGTGAATTCATACGGTCGCACCTCGCTCAGGTAAAGCCGGAATGACATTCCGCGAACAGCTTATTAGGAAATTTCATGGGAGTCGTGAAGTGATTATCCTAACGCCGTCAGCTGCAAACAGCGTGTCAGAATGCCACCCAGGCGTTCCCTCCCTCCAGGTGGCGGATGTGGCACTGCGGTGGAAGCTGAACATGTGTTTATGAGACCAGTGGCTGATGAGGGGGGCGGGTGGTCCAGACTGAGTGGAGATGGAAAACCCAATAATAGACACTCAAGCACACGTCAAACCTTAAATGAGCGACAACACATAGGTGTTACCGAGTGTGTGTGATTTTCTTCCTATGCCTCCGCCTGTCAGCCGATGTGCGTGCACAGCAGCTAATAAGGGGTGTGAACGTATGAAAGCATGTCATTCTGCCTCCTCCCCTCTTTTAAACTGTCACTCGGGGCTGTTTGATCATCTCAAATCATCTATTATGTATTTCACTCTACATGCATAAAGGAAGGCAAGGCAGGTTTTGGATATTTTATAGCAGTTTTCAAGCAGAGGAGATTCAGAATGCATATGGTGCACCGTGTTTCACAGTCACATGGTGCTCATTTCTCTTCCTGATTGGGTGGCATAAGTCAAGAAGGCTGGTCTGATCTCATATGAGACTGTGAGACTGTCATTTTCCTCAATGTAACAGCATACACCTTGTCCAGCCTAACCTGATTATTGGAAAATGACGTTTTAAAACTGCACCAAACAATATAAATGTCCAACCCTACACTTTTGATAAACTTTCTATACACACCGTGAGCTTGAAGAAAAGCGTGTTGAGAAAACAAGTCACATTTGATGGTCTCAAAAATAGCCAAGCTATATAAAAGAAACAAATTATCAATCCGAGGCGGCATATATATTAACAAGAGCAGAAAAAAATATCAAAAATGCCCAGTGGGAAAAATCCCAAATGATTGATGATGAGACATGTCGCCAAGCTGTGACATCTAGAAACTTCTGCACAAAAGGTTTTATTCTACTTCATTATATGGAGCTTTTAAGCTCGAAAACTTAAACAACCCCACGCTTCAGGTCGTCAGCTCACTGGACGGGGAAATGGCTCCTGCCAAGCAGACATCCCTGGGCACACGAAGGAGCAGCTCCAGCCCTCCAGGAAAAAGAAGGACACAAGGCCGCCAACAAACAAGAAACATGTTTTAAATCGGAATGGCAGGAGAAATTCAAATAGTTATGACGTGAAACCAAAATGTTCTGCGACATCTGTGAGACGACAAGAAGGAGAAGCATCTCACAAACCATTAATGGAAAAATGTATTTGATGCGTTCTTTGACTTTTACTTTAGACACAGTCCTGCCAGATATAGTGGGGGGGGGGGAGGAAACTATGACCTATACTGATGTCAACAACCGTTATCGAGATGCTTCGGGTTCACTTTTGGGGTGTCATGACAAGGGAGGTTAGCGATGCTAGCCAAAAACGACACATGCTCCTGCTTTGGAATTGAAATCGGATGAGCGAGGCAGCTCAACAGTTTGAAGAGGTACAAAGCAGCTGACTGTAGTGCTTGCGTTTGCCCCTCACACATGGCTGCTGGTTTTGTTAGCATTAGCATAAGTGCCATTGCAGAAGAACAACAGATTCTTCTGCAATGGCAGTAAACGCAACATGAGGACATCCCACTGACGACTGAATGGGAATTCTGAAAGCTCTGGGAGAAAGCTATTCAAACAACGGCAGCGATTGAAAAACTGGTCAAACAGCTGTTTTCCTTGGCGTGTGCATAATTGCTGCACAGTAATTCCTCCAGGCAGCAAAGTTAAGCAGGAGAATGATGCGGAGATAAACTGTCTTAAGGCTGTTTTGAAATTTGTTACCAACTTTAGCTTTGTTACTGCATATTTATAATATAGTCTCTTAAAATTAACCTTCATGTGTTCTTTTATTCACTTTTTACTCGCTCTCTCTCTCTCTCTCTCTCTCTCTCCAAGCTAATTTGAATATTTATATTTGCCACGGGTTCAGACTTAACGCACCGTATTTAGTTTTTCTGGGGCTGTTTATCCATTTATCTTTAAACAAAATAACTATGAAGCTGCTCTTGGGGTTACTTTGTGTGCAGACTTCTGGATACTCAATTCAAGACATTTTGATTTTGATCAGATCAGACTTTGTGATGCACGTATATGTGCTTACAAATTCTACAGATTCAACAATATTTATCCGATGACTCTGCAAATTTACACACACGCTGAATTCCAGCATCTGCTTTTTCTGGTATTTTCATCGTGCGACAACTAGAAATTTCAGTTTAACAGCATTAGACGCTGTGAGAGGCTGTCCAGTTCTGTGCTGGACGTAATAAGTTGTTTTTAAATGTACAGTCCTATTCTGTAAGTAACAGTAATTTCATATGTCAATAGCATATCTGTGTATCATCTTCTGACTTTTAAACTAGTCTACTATACGCTGCACAGTTCTAACGTATCGAATAATTCAACCATACCCTGGAACAATGTGGACAATAGGAGAGTGATGATACACTTTTTTTGCTGATTAAATATAAATCACGATACATTAGTACAATTTTTTTTTTCTTTGAATAGGTGTATATTGAATGGTACTAATACATTGCCACTGCAGAAAGATATAATTGTGACCATAAATTCACTTTTGGGAGGTTCCTTTATACTTCCTGCTAATGTTGTAAATCATTTATGCAGCTCTTGTGAAATAAGTCGTCGTTTATACATTGAACTAGATGATATGTAATGGTTTCACACTACACAGTTTCAAATATGATACAATTTGTCTGAGACTTCACACACTTGCACTTCTACAGCAGATATAATCCCAATTTTTACAAATGATGTGGCTCATATTTATGATTCCTGCAGTCCAGAAGAGGCCAGTCGAGGTCTGACAATGTGCAATAACTCACAAAGAAAAGTTTCAAAGCTGGGATGTTTCTCCTTGCACCACCTTTATCGTGTGACTTTTTCTACTACTTTATAGTAGTAGAAGAAGTAGTAGTATGGTCTCCTCTATTCACATTAACTCCCAACAGAACATGACACACAAGTATGTTTCCAGCTGTTCTGCACTTCTCAGATTCCCAGACTTAGTTT